>JAUMGZ010208077.1:0-12115 GCA_032359645.1 Pododesmus macrochisma | reverse complement strand
CAGGGAGCCCCTATAGGGCCAGCCCCTTTTTCTTCGCAAACTAACTAAAAGCGACTTCCCAAGGGCATGCTTCCTAACAAATTTTGTTGAAGTCCATCCAGCGGTTCTTGAGAAGTCGTTTTTGTGAAAAGTTTACGCACGACGGGCGGCGCACGAAGAACGATCGCAATAGGTCACCATGAGCCTAGTAAATTTCATACAGACTTTAAAATTCTTATTAGTACTAAATCACTCTCGAGGCATGTGAACTGATTTTATTCAAATTACAAAAGTTAAATAGATAACTGCCTTAAGCTTCGGCAAAACATGAAGGTGATTTCATATCTGAGTAAAAGTGTTCAAATATCTATGCAAAATATATTCCATAACTACTAACAGTCAACACAAAGCAGTGTAGTCACACCAACATATTAAAAATCACTGATAAAAAAGTTTTAAACAATTCAATCATTGAACTTTGAAAAGTTGATTTTAATTCTATGTTAATAAATTCAAATTTGTTTGAAAGAAAATTAACTGACTTAGTACACAATGACTTTATAATGCTACCCCACTTAACATACACTGTGAGATACAGTTAGAACATCATATTCGAATACAAAATTCTGATTTCAAGTTTCTTTTTCGAATTTTGATTGTTATTAAAGAAGGAAGCAAGAAAGTGTCAACTTAAAAGTTTTTGAATGATTCAATTGATGAATTATGAGAGAACATGATCAATGATGCACCTGATAAAAAGTATTATTCACATGCACAATTATTTATCAATAAACAGATGTCACAACCAAAGACTAAAATATGTTAGCCATTATTTAGTAATTAGTGTTATGTATACATAAATAGCTTATTAAACATTTTAGTCTTATTTTGAGCACAAAAAATGTTGAATGGTAATAAAATGTAGAGAAACATGCATGAAAGTAATAATGATTACCATATAACTGAAACCTTCTGTGTATCTATTAACCAACTGTGTGATAAATAAATACACAGAAGAATTGTTTTTGTTATATAAAGTTGATTGAATCAGCTTCATGTAGTCCTTAAGATGTAAACTCTCAAAGTGATGTATGATAACACAGAAAACAAAGCATATCAATTCTGCATTAATGATGATTCAGTCAAAATAATTAACAGATCTAAACTTTGCATATTTTGTCTTGGCAGTTTTCTTGTTTTCAATAACATTTTATAAAATGTAATATGCACATTCTGGAAATTATAAATAAAATGTTTTCTACATTTTAGATGGTTATCATATGCATACAGCCTTAAATCAAAGATAAACTTAATTACTTGAAATACGCATAGATCATTTCTGTATATATTAAGATACGAAAACAATGTTTAAAACTTCATATCTACAATTACAAATGATTTTGTCAATTTATTAGAAATAATAAAATATCTAAGTTAAAATGAAATCAAGTGTTACTTTTAACTATCTAAAACTGTGATCATTGACTACTGACATTTATAGTTAGTATTGAGACTGTGATGTTATTGATGATGTGTACACACTGTATATATTTATGTATCTTGTGTGTGTTATGGCTAGTTTTGGCTTCACTGTATAATATAAATAGCTAGTTTGGATTATATCACTGATACTGTTCACCAGGTAATTTTATATAAAGGTATACAGTTATTATGTCAATGTGTTTTTAAACTTCATATAGGTAAATATACTGCTTCCACATTCTCATGTTTATTTTTAATTGCCCTGAATAAAATGCTTGTAAATAGCAAATCTGATGTACAGATGTCCGTGTATATATAATTATGACCTTCCTTAAAGATTGATCTGTTGCCTGTCTTCTGCTTCTGCACATAGCAATGGTTAAACTTTTCTTCGTTAAACATTATTACTACTAATGAATCATAAAACAGCTTGTGAACAATACGTTATAAATTATTAAATGAAAACTATTCTTTAAGAGCAAAATATATATATATATATTTCTTTAAGGAAATGTGAAGAGGACTTATCTAGGAAGACATCTTTCATTTTCAATAATCATCCTAATTTCATTGAATAGGTGAAAGGAAGAGTGCATGTGTAATGTTATAAAAGTGACACCCTTTAGTTTAATTGAACTAAGAATAATTAAAAACAAGGTGTGGAAGACTTCAAAATAAAGACTGATTAGTTACAGGTTATTTCAGGCCATGCCAGAATCAGAAGACTACAATGTTTTTTGGTCTACAGAACAATCAAAGGTTGCAGTATAACTGATGAATGTGCTGCTACCTGCATAAGTATGAAACGAGGCAGCACGTCGACTCACTGGTAAATCTGAAAACAATGTCAACTTCACTATTAACAAAAGTCTCTGTCGAGGAAGGTTTACTTTTTTATGTTAGGGAATTACTTTTAAGGTGGCACTTCATTTATTTAACTAAATCTGCAGTAATACATAGCTGTAATTTAGTTCCCACATAAAAGTATATACATTGTACAGGTTTAATAAAACAATTACAGCAAATCCTGGAGCATAAGCAATGTGTAGAGAAAGAAAACTGGCTATTTCTTATTGGTTATGGTTGAAAGAAAAGCACTCATGTAAACAATATTGTTTGAAAAAAGATAGACTTTGAAGATAGTGAACTCATACAGCACAACCACACTTTTACCGATATTTCACTCCATCCATTCCTACCTTTCTGACTGTCTCTTAAGATTTTAGCTCTCTGGTAATATTCACTGCTCCTGGGGTCTAAATGAGCCCGTCGTTTTTCTGACATACTTTGACGACCCGCTGCATCTCTCGAAAATGGATCTGGAGGATCTAATGGACTTCTGAAAAGATATAAACAAATGTTCACATGCTTTATAAACAGACTTTTTTTTATAAAACAATACAGTGAATAAAGCAGAATCAAGACTTGCAACAGTGATAAGCCTTCAAATGCATTTTTCTATCTGTACATGTATGCTCTAATGTTAATATCATATTACTGTTATCATCATTACAGAACCTGGCATATTCCAGACTAAGATATAACATGATATCACTGAAACAATCAAATAATAAACCAATTAGTGGTGCTGCTCAGCATATAACTTTACTTACAATTCTTCACTAGTTGTGCTGGTATGCCGGTTCCAGTCGGGTCCCTTTAACCATGGTGGCTGTTCATTTAAGTCTTCTGAACTACTACTATTGGAATGTGTAGGTGATGAACGCCCAAACACTCCCATGGTGGAGTGGGGCCTCACCCTCAGGTTCTGTCAAAGTAAATGATAACTGTTGTATTAGAAACACACAAGATCATGAAACATTAAAACTTAACAATGAATATAACTGTGTCCTCAAATGGTGATAGTTGTTGAGTTTTTTATATTTTGAGCTGTTTTTTTAAATGACAGCTTGTAGTTAGGTATGTTATATTATTTTGATTTACCTTAAAAATGAACAAAATATAATATAATTAGGTTTTGGTTCAATTAAAGTCTAGTAAATATACCTTGTTGAAATGTTGTTAGAATATATTTCAATTTGTATAGTACTCTTTATCTATCTTACCTGTACATGTCGAGAGTCATCTTCTATTATCATGTGATTTGGAATCACATTTGGACGTGCTGGTGACATTCCAGGAAAAAATATATTAGCACTATCATTAAAACTTTCATGAGTTGCCTTAGTATAAGACTCATTCCTCAGACCATTTCCTCCATTGGTTAGTCTGTCAATTAAAAATTTCCTAGCTTTTTCATTATCATACGGTTTTGTATTATTATTGATAACATTTTGTTTGGAGTGATCTCCTGTGTTTGTCCCAGCATTTGTACCATTTTCATTCCATGGTACAGCTGGCGGACTTTGATCATCACTTTTGTTTTTGTATAGAAAATGGTCCAAGCACTTTTCCTGATAGGGTGAAGGTGATGGAGCCCCTATCCTTCGGGCGATTATCACTTGTATATAACCGGATCCATCACCATCTTTTTGCATTGCTTTGCGTAGTGTTTCCATGGCATCAGTGTTGGACAGTCCAGTTAACTTATCATTATTTACTTCAATTAGCTGATCATTAACTATCAATCTCCCATCCTATATAATAATAAGACAAATTGGTTAGACATTACAGTTCAGAATTTAAAAATAAATTGTACAAATTAATGTTGTCCAAAATACTAGTTCTAAATTTTGATAAAAATATTTTTGCTTCCAGCAATGTTTTTGGTAAACAAACACTTGTGTCATTAAAATAATCCCATATTTTATGTTAAATATCAAAGATACCGTTCATATCACAATTACCTGTTTAACAAATACAACTCAAGTCATAATATTACAAAACTATATGCACAAGCCGTGTGAACTCTGACCTTTGATGCAGCTCCTCCGTGTATTACCGCCTTTACAAATATTCCCAGATCCTTCTGTCCCTGCTCTGTGGTCTGAGTTTTACCCTTGACACTGACTCCAAGTCCTGCCGACCCAGAATCGTTGAGAGGGATATCATACATTAGGATCTCCTTATTTCTCATGGAGGCTAACGTGCCGTCATCATCTCCCGACTTTTCGGCAGGCTGTAATACATTTTGTTTTTGTTGATCATCTAAACTCTGAAATCGCAAGAAGATGACAGGAGTCCAGTCTATTGGTCAAAAGTTGAAATGTCAGACACACAGTGAGTGAAAAATGCACAAAATAATAAGGTATATGTTATGAATGTTAAAGAAAGGCTCTAAACATGACACTAGAATCTAAATTTAACTTTAAATTATCAAAGATTTTTACCAAAGAAATTCCATATTAAAAATTCAGAATTCTTCCATTGTAACAAATATAAACAATTTGAATTTAAAAATGAGATATTTTTCTGTTGAAAGATCTTCCCAAATATTCGAGTTAAGAGCCTCACTTTGATGGATGAGATTATTTAGCATGAACCACACCCAACTATAATCTAAAGTCTACTTACTGTGACAACATCTAATACAATACAAGACTATACATGACTGAAACTGCTTTGTCTTTGGTATTGTTAATCCAGACATTCTTGTACATTCAATATTTTTCAAAGGTAAAGGTCAGAATAATTATTCGTAGTGCAAATACTGACTAAGTTAATCTTCTAAATTTTCATGAAAACATTTCAAAAATAGAAGGTGCACATCTTCAATATATTATCATAATATGAACAAAGTTTAAAAAGAATCATTTGAACACTGCATGTGTTCTGGATTGTATGATCTAGAGCATAAAAATTGAAAATTTGACCTAAGTTCAAAGCACAGAATATCTTCCAAGCATTCATGAAACTTCTCCACAATAGGAGGTTCACATCTTTAATAAGTCTGAAAGAATACTTGATATCGCAATTACGGTGAATGACAGAACTCTTCTGTGATGGAGGCGTGATTAACGTTCATCTGGGTTGGCATTTGAATAAACTTTGTTCTGCATGCCTTAATGTTACTGCATACCAAAACATTAAGCTTTACCCCTTCTAGTTTAATAATAGAAGATTTTTGAAGTTTTGTCAAATTTCCACATTTTGGCCCTCCAGTTGCCGTGCCCCTTCATTTGAACAAATTTGAATCCCCTCCCCCTAGGGATACTTCAAACCAAGTTTGGATAAAATTGGTTCAGTGGTTTAGGAGAAGAAGTTGAAAATTTTAAAAGTTAACGACTGACGGGATTTGTATGGGAAAAGTCCAGATGGACTAAAAATGCAACACATGGCAATATCACTATATCGTAGTTAATGGAGATTAATACATGGTATGCTCTGTTCATGGTTACCATTGGTTACCATCACATAATTATTCACAGTATTTGTTGTTTTGGCAAATTTCCTGTCTATTTGTTCATTTTGTCAGATTCTGCACTACTGAGCTCATGCTTATGATCACAGAATTAAAATGTTTTTTTAAGTTTTATAGTTTCACAGGGATTTTTCTATGGTTAAACAGACTCCATTATTCGGTACCTTTCCCAATCAAAAAAATGTGTAATTTTTCCCAATTTTAACAATAAATTTCCAAAAATTATCAATACTCAAGTTTCGCAGTCTTGAAAAAGTTAAATCCGCTTCAAAATTTTTTGTGATCGTCAAAATATTTGGTATACATATTTTACTGCGGTAGAAATTTTCAGTGTTGAAGGTAAAAATGTCTCACCTTTACACCGGCAATTGGTTCTGTATTTAACATTACTTTATCGCAACCGGCCTAAACAAAACCTTGTCGCATTATAGCAAATATTATGCAAAAAAATCCGGAAAAGGATTCAGGAAGCTGTAAAAGTTTGACCAATATGGGGATCTATAAAAACAAGAGGCCCATCTAGCCTTAACGTCCATCTGGTTGAAATAGGCCTATTAAAGTAAATTTTTGGCATTTGAATACTTTTGACCACAGGGTCTTGCCTTCAAGAAACTTATTTCTCCAAGCTCTAAAATTAAATATATACCAAACCATTAAGCACTAGGCCTTTTAGTTTATTGAAATTTTGTCAAATTTTCCCCTTTTGGCCCCCTAAAGTTGCGCCCCCCTGGGGCCCGGAGTCCCTTCATTTGAACAATTCTGAATTCAAAATTGATTTTAGGTCAACCTGGACTTTTTCAAAGTCCAAAGTGGACTTTTCCTATACCAATCTCTCTGTGGAAGTCCCTCGTCGTCTTTAACTTTTACATTTTAAACTTCTTCTCAATAAACCACTGAGGCTATTTTGTTCAAACTTGCTGTGAATGTTCCTTGCATGACCCCCTTTCAGATTTGTGTTTGATTTTGCCGAATTCCATCCAATATGACCGCCCTGGCTTCTGATTATCAGAGACTTTTTCAACTGCTTGGAAAGAACCATTGGTCAGATTTTCACGAAACTTGATGTACATGGTTCTTGCATGGCCCCTTTAAGATTTGTGTTCGATTTTGCTGAATTCCATCCAATATGGCCCCCATGGCTTCTGATTCGCTGAGACATTTTTAACTGCTCGTCAAGAACGGTTGGTCAGATTTTCACAAAACTTGATATACATGTTCCTTGCATGGCCCCCTTTCAGATGTTAGTTCAATTTTGCCGAATTTCATCCAATATGACTGCCATGGCTTCTGATTATCTGAGACTTTTTCAACTTTTTGTCAAGAACCGTTGATCACATTTTCATGAAATTTCATGCAGATGTTCCTTGAAATTTATTTAAAAGATATTCTTGCATTGTTTATATAACCAGGTGGACGTTAAGGCCCGATGGGCCTCTTGTTTTCGTTTTGTTTTACTAATGCTTAGCCTGTATTATCTTCCCAATTTACCCTAAAATGTCGCGCAATTTCCCAATTTTTCAGTAAACGCTTTTTCCCAAAAATAGTAGAAAAATCCCTGTTTCATCAGTACTAAAAGCAGTCACAAAATCTACAAATTAATACAACGAAGAACACTAAAATTAGTGATTCAACAAACTGAAAATAAAAGTACAAAATCTAATACATCATGCATGCATATATATATCAAAGATTTTGCATTCTTTGTATAAATATCAATGTATGCAGTAGGTAAAGAATATGCAATGTTATTACATAGTATGGTATAATTGACATTATATATCCGTGTGAACATCTTTATTTTACTTTGTGAACTATTGTGTACGACAGATAACAAATAAATAGACTGAAATATGTTGTTATATATACAGATCATTACTCTACTTGATAGTTGAACTGAGATCAAATAAAACTACTGTTACAGATACAAATATGTGATTATTAAGTTCCACTCTGAAAAAAACTCCTTCTTTTCCTATGTTTAACCAAAGAGATTTCTCGCCTGTCAATTCTCAAGTCATATGTTTT
This sequence comes from Pododesmus macrochisma, assembly GCA_032359645.1. Lineage (NCBI taxonomy): Eukaryota > Metazoa > Mollusca > Bivalvia > Pectinida > Anomiidae > Pododesmus > Pododesmus macrochisma. The sequence continues at coordinate 4,308 of JAUMGZ010208077.1, read as the reverse complement.
TCAAATGAATGCATCTAGAACCTTGAAGAAAGTAAGTGCCCTTGTAATTATAGCAAAAAGGGTGTTTGTTTAACTTTAGAAATAGGTGTGTGAAAGAAACTCTCAAAGAAAGATTCAAGGGTATATCTATAACACTTTCTATAAAGAAACATTTTTCATTGGTTTTTTAATTTGTTATCACTATGTTTTTGTAAATGTTAAAGTTGATGATTTACACATCATATGTTTTTTGAGAATACAAATTTTAAATCTTGCTCATGCCAAGGAGATATATGCAGTCTTACATAATAATTTTTTTTTAATTAAATCAAAGGATTATTCTCTTTCATAATTAGGATATCAATATATATGTAGAGAACATGTTTTAACCTTATGAATACGGTAACTATAACTAGGCACTACATAATAGAAAATATACTAGGAGAATGTTACATCAAACACACATTGTAGTGCATGTAGCAATTTATGACTTTAATATCAAAGTTCACGTTTAGAAGCCAAACTCAGCAAGTCTACTTAATCTAGTCATGCCAACAAAACTACAAACAGGTAAGCAGAATAGCAAAAATAATCGGGGGAAAAAGATGAAAATGAGTATTTATTCATGCAGAACTAAAAACTACTAGTGGATAAGTGGACACATCACACAATTAGATGAAAGCGACATTCCAAAGAATCAACCAATTAGAGTGGCTGTTACAAATGGCCTGCAGACAGTGATTGAATGGAAGAAAGAGTAGCTGTCAGACTGCGACTACAGGTCATCTTCTTGCTTAAATAAACTTAAAATTGCAGAGTCAAAGATGCATCAATATTTATAAAGCAAAATCAACATTCCATTTCATTTAGATATTTTACTCCATTAAAATGGAAATTAAACAGTTGCCTTTCATAATGCAATTTTTAAGTATTCTCTGAGTATCAAACTAGATAATGTGTACAAATTTTAACTATACCTCATGACACCAGTCAGACAACTTAAAGCCAGGGTATTGCAATAATGCTAACAGGCTTATAGAGCCAGATTGATATTTGAGAAGAAAGTAAGGTTCTAAAATGTGTATATTCTTGTAGGCTTTTGATTGCTTTTAATGTTTATATTTGTTTAAATCTCAGTAATTGAGTTTTTGTGTATAACGTACCAACTCCCTTGGCACTGTAAAGCGTTCATCTACAAACTCCTGTCTAGAAACAAGAAGTTTGACAGAAGTTCCAAGATTGAGATTTCGTAATTCTGACACAACCTCGGACTGTGTACACCCCGTCATGTCCATTCCATTTATCTGTAAAAATATTATTGTTGTAAAGTTAAACTATTTGATATAAAATTCATTTTTCAACAGTGATTGTCTTTTAAACATTTATAGAGACATTTTAAAATTGTTACATATCATCAAAATTTTAATTATCAGAAAGATGTATTAATTTTTGTGACTTATTCCAGTTGTCAATCTAATGCAATTAAAATCAAAATAAAATTATACACACTAAATCTGAATTTGTTTAAGTTTACAAATAAACATGCTTAATTCAAATTTGTGCTTTTATTTGGGTTTTACATCCCTCTCAACACATGTCTAGGTCATATCAATTCGGTTCATAAACAATATATATAATAATGATTATCATTCATTCCTCGTGTTAGTGTGAACCTAACTTACTTCTAAAAGTCTATCTCCAGCCTTCAGTCTCCCATCTATTACAGCAGCCCCTTTAGGGAGTATGTTCTTTATGTAAATGGGGGAATCACCCCCAGCTGGGTTGTCTCTCGAGGTAACACTGAATCCTAAACCCTGGGGACCTATACAACAAGAGAGAATACATTGTATATTGGCAATAACATGATTCTTGAAAGTTCAACATTGAATGACATGAAGGTTGAAAAAAAGCCTAAATGAATTTAAAGCAATCCACACAGAAAGGATCGTTTGCTTGTTTGTTTTATTGGGCTTTAAGTTCCCTTCAACTCATGTACATGCATAGGATATATTGAGACAGTGCCTGCTTGAAACAGTGCACATTTGTAGTGACTTTATAGTACTTTAACACTGAACTATCACCCCGACACATTGACATGATAATTCACACTTTATCCTGACACGAGAACAAACAAGTTATTCTGCTACATAGAAATGCTGAGCAAGGAGCAAGAAGATTGTCTAATTTTAACATCTTAGGTTTTGGCCTAGCCAGGATTTGAACCCCTGTTTGGGATTCTATCACCGGCCTACCAGCACAAAGAAAACGCTCTACCTCTGAGCCACCGTGCCGGTCAGAAATGTTTGTCTTTCAAGAACAACATAAGGATGTTGATAATGTGTGAATAATACCAAAGCTGGCTTAACCTTGTACAAGTTCAAAGTATGCAAAATTCAAAAACAAATACAGAGAACTTTTAAGGCTACATAACTCAATACAGAATCATGGTATTAACTATTCAAAGAACTTGAACAACAGTAAAAGAAATATAAAACTATTATCAGTATTTCATTCAAGAGACCCAGAGTGGGTCTTGACTCTTACACTAAACTGATTTACAAAGATCTTTCTTAATGTTTGTTTTAACAAAGGTAAACAATTAGCAGTTCAGATGAGCTAAATTTAAAAATTAAACAAAGATTAAAACATGTTATACCTTTAGTGAGTTCTATTGGTATCTTCTTGCCAATTTTCTTTGTATTTGTAAGAGCAATGGCTGCTTTTGACCCAGGTTCACTTTTCGTTGTGAGTCCTGTTGAGGGATTTCTAGTGGGTGGGGCAGGAGGTATTTTCTTTGACGGAGATTCTGGTGTTGTCGCAGGTTCCCCTGGTGTGGCAAAGTCTGGAATACTGTTACTACGAGCACTGACAGGGGTACTAGTTTGATCGGGGCTAAGGGGAGATAATGGTGCTGACCCCAATTTGGTCGAGGGCAAAGTCAGAGGTGAAGGTTTCACTGGAGTGTGACTTCTTGGTTTTGGAAGCACAGGAGGTGGGTTCTTTGGCAATGGAGGTGGCTTCCTTTTTAATACTTGTAACTTGATTTCACAGGCTTTCATTGAGGACCGAAAAATTTCCTGGGCTCTGAAATAAAACAAATATAATCAATACATATATGTATATATAAGATTAAACCATACTGACATACTAGTAGTTGAATGAGGACATGAATTTCAAAAAATCTCCCCCAAATATGCTCTCATTTTGTCCATTCATTCATACTCAAACATAAAATATGCTCACGACTAGCAAGTACAAGATGCAATTTAACAAATACAAGGAAAAACTAAATTTTCATTCACATTTAAGATGTCTTTATATGCAAGAAATTTGCAACATACTATAACATAAACATAAGAAACTACAACTGAAAGCATTATACTGAAGAATACTTTCAAATTTAATACATACTTTGGAAAGGATACACCCAGCAACATTTTTCCATTAATTTCTACGATTCTATCATTGACATGAAGTCGACCATCTTTGTGTACTCGTCCACCAGGCTCAACGCCCTGTACCAGCAATCCTAGCTCTCTGATGATACAAATTTAATATGGAAAATAAGTACCTCAGTGCATATACATATCGATCAATTGATTTCAACATTAATGCATTGTGAAGACCAAATTTTACTGCTTTTATTAAATCACTTTTTACGTACATATTTTGGTCCATAACAATAGTTCTTCAAGAACAACAAAACTAATGTTTTGAGTTGAACTCACCCTCATGTCTAAGGTTAAAAGGTTGAATATCTAACAGTTTCAAGTAAATCACTGTAATATATATAATATACAATATATCAAAAGCCATTCATTTGAATGCATATTTCTTTGTTGAGTCTTGTATCCTTGTATTTTTGCTGACAGTTTTTGCAATGATATATACTGCTAAATGTTCTTACTTCCCATCATCACCGTATTCCGGTACTACATGGATACCAAGTGGTCCTCCATCATTGGGCAGGATGAGTGGGATTGTTCTGAAAAATATGAAAAAGTCTTTGTTATAGCAAACAAGAGCACTGCAAACGGTACATAGAACACAGGTTCTGTGATGGCAAAGTTTTGCTTTAGAAAGTAATTAAAGGTTATCTCAATTTCCCATTTATTTTGTTCTTTTGTAAATAACTTTGAAGTACATTAGTATTTTTTGTCATAAAGAATTTAATTTTAGAAAGAGTTATTTCCCTTGATACAAGTTCATCTTGCTATTGTCTGATTCTTACTTCCTGGCCCCGTGACTATAAAAAACAAGAGGCCCATGGGGCCTTAACGGTCCCCTGAGTATTCATTTTTATTTTTGAAAATGTACTTAATTTTACCC
>JAUMGZ010208066.1:0-12116 GCA_032359645.1 Pododesmus macrochisma | reverse complement strand
CGGCGGGTGGCACATGTGTAGCAGGAAACGCTTACCATATCGCGAGCACCTGGTTTCGCTTCTAGTTTTTTAATAGACGTTCGTGATGTTTCCATTTTTAGTTAATAAATGTACATTTGGTTATTTTTTCCTGCGTGCGTTTAACGTTTTCCTTATGTTTGTCAATATCCATGGACTTACGGCTTTAAAATATCGTCTTGGTATTTCGAATTTACTACTCTATTATAATAATCATTAGGGCATTTTATTGTACAGACAGACAGATGTTTTATTTATACTCAGTGTGAACTTGTTCGCGTTTAAATTACCTGCCTGAGGACAAACAGCGTGTTGATGTTAATGCTTGCCAAAGTCAATCTTGTTATAACTATTGAAAATTTGACAATGTGATGTTTCATAATCAATGTTTATAACATAACACGACCTTAGAACACTGATAATATCTCGCCTTCATTGAAACCTCTGGGCGCCTTCATTTCACGTAGCAGCATTTGGTTTTGTAAAATGTGTTAACTTTGTCGTGATATATTGATACCATAATGTATATATTTATTCGCATCGTCAAACATTTATGTTGTAGCACTAATAAATACTCTCACAAATATTGACGAAACTGCTACTTACTTTCACATTTATATAAATAAATAATGAAACGTTCATTGCCACTCAGCTTTTAGCAAACCAAAGAAAACCAAATCATTTTAAGAGGTACATTACGAATATTGTCTCTAAAAGCATATCGCATATTTTGGCTTATATCTTATCCTGAAAAAAATACAACAATAATGAAAAAACAATATGGACAACTTTTTTATTTGGGACACTTAGAAGATAGAACAGAAGAATGTTATGTTCACTATGCAGATTAATTTTTAGTTAATTATTGTTTAAGCTTATTTCAAAATATAAGGACGAACAAGATGAATTTAACAAAAGTCAAGACAATTTTAAAAGACTTCTTGTCTCATGCGTAACCGGTTTAACCACACCGCCTGGTTTAATGCTTGGTGACCGTTCTAAGTCGGTCCAAATGGATTACTAGTCTTCAGGATTTGTATGACGTTATTTTGTTTCTTTTTTCATTCCGGTGCCGAACTGTTTGATGTGGCTATTATTGCTTTATCAACGTCTCTCGTTCTGTTGATTCAACTCACCCTGTTTGTTACGCAAACGTCCATTGCGGGTTTGTGCAATTTACAATATAGCTCGGTGACTCACCCTGTTTGTTACGCTAACGTCCATTGTGGGTTTGTGCAATTTACAATATAGCTCGGTGACTCACCCTGTTTGTTACGCAAACGTCCATTGTGGGTTTGTGCAATTTACAATAAAGCTCGATGACTCGCCCTGTTTGTTACGCAAACGTCCATTGTGGGTTTGTGCAATTTACAATATAGCTCGGTGTAATACTCTGGAAGTGACAATTGACGTTACGTCTTAATGAAACAAACAAATAATCTATTTTATTGTCTTGGCAACTTTATGTATTTGTTAATTTTCCCTTGCTATTTTCTCTGACATTTGTCTTTTCATGTATTCGTTGATCATCTTGGACTTTTTCTTCCTTAGTTAGAATGCAATGCGTACAACGTCAACATTTCGAAGCTTTAAGTCTTAAATCTTGTGTTTTTAGACGGAAATAATTAGATAAATAGCTCGTGACCTTCTTGCCTTATAAACACAATTTCTAACCGTAATTAACTTCAATACAATTAGGTTACCACACATTATCAAGGTGAGCGGCACGTGGAATGACTTAATTACAATTACCGCTACTACATTGGGATCCCGTCATCGAATTACCTTACTAATTGTAACGTAGTATTTTAACTCTGTTTGTATTAAGACAAGTAACTACTTCCGTAACTGCAAAATAGTAAAAACTAGAGAAAAGAGAGGAGAATTCAAATGTATAAGGTTGTAAAGGGCACCAAAGACACTAGTCAAAAATCATGAAGTCATTGACAAAAGCATCTAAGGTTAACATGAGGCGTATAAATATCAGTCGTAAGCCATATTTGACCAAATTCTAATTCAAATTTAACTGTAACGAGGAATTTGTTTGGTTGTTACGCATACTTCGCGGCTGCACAATATGCAATGTACTGCCGGTAACGGAATTATTAATGGGCAATATACTGCTAATAACGGAATTATAAATGGTCAATATACTGCTGGTAACGGAATTTTTAATGGTCAATATACTGCTGGTAACAGAATAATAAATGGACAATATACTTCTGAAAACGGAATTATTAATGGGCATTATACTGCTGGTAACATAATTATAAATGGGCAATATACTGCTGGTAACTGAATTATTAATGGGCAATATACTGCTGGTGACGGCATTATTAATGGGCAATATACTGCTGGTAACTGAATTATTAATGGGCAGTATACTGCTGGTAACGGAATAATTAATGGGCAATATACTGCCGGTAACGGAATTATAAATGGGCAATATACTGCCGGTAACGGAATTATAAATGGGTAATATACTGCCGGTAACGGAATCATTAATATGCAATATATTGCCGGTAACGTAATCATTAAAGGGCAATATGCTGCCGGTAACGGAATTATTAAAAGGGCAATATACTGCCGGTAACGGAATATGCAATAAACTGCCGGTAACGGAATATGCAATATACTACCGGTAACGGAATATGCGATATACTACCGGTAACAGAATATGCAATATACTGCCGGTAACAGAATATGCAATATACTACCGGTAACGGAATATACAATATACTGCTGGAAACGGAATTATTAAAGGGTCGTTCTATCTATTCCGTTTATTTTTGTAAACAAAATGTCTGACACATACTGTGTAGCTTTATTTTTATGACTCCATATTGCAGTAAGGGTATTTGAGTATCTTATTAGTGACTGTGAAATATTAGGTTGGGTTTTGTTGAATCGCTTGGCAACTTATTGTAGTAGGGAGGTGGCGACAGCTGGGCGACAGCCAACTCTGCGACCCAACATTTCGGCGACCCGAGAAATGACCGACCGGACAAATGATCCACAAGACAATTCGGCGACGCGACAATTCAGATCCCTAACAACTGGTCGACACGAAGAGCAAATTTTTGTTGTTGAACGTTCTACAGACACGAGAGACTGATCTCGTGCATCAAACTTACCTGAAATGCGACGATCGAACATGCAATGGAAGGCTACATAGCATGGTGACACGGTCACAGTTACAAAACCGCACCAACATGCTCCCGATTTAGCCAAATTTAATTGATTATTTTACTTTTTATCGTAAACGTCGTGATTATTTGGTTGACTTTTTGATAAATCGGAATACACTGAACCTGCTTCGTGGACGCGCTTGCGGTAAATCAAACATTGTAATGTATCAGCGGCCATGATTCTGTATATTCTATATGGTACGTTGTTCACCCGCTGTTTGGTGTTTATTGGTTAATTATAACAAAGTAGTGTAACGTCGTTTTGTGTGTAGGCTATGTGATAATAAAAAGAAGAATTTTTCTTTCATAGCTCTATAATTTTCTTTTTTTTTACAAAGTCGACGAGTTTGTCGACAATTTCATTTTCGACCAGTTGTCCTGTCGCCGAGATGTCTTGTCGATTATTTGTCCAGTCGGTCAATTGTCATGTCGATGAGATGTCAAATCGCCGAGATGTCATGTCGTCGAATTGTATGTTGTCCAGCTGTCGTGTACTGGTTAGTCCTAGGTGACCTATAAAGCTATCTTGGCTGGAGCTAAGCTTATGTTCCAGGTAGGTTCACCAAAGTCAGATAGGTTGTTCCTTCCTTCCTTTTCTTCAGACCGTGATTAGTAAAAGTAGGTAGAGATATGATGCAAATGCTTTATATTTCTCCATCATCACTTCAAGATAAAAAAAAAATGGGAAATTAATCTTAAATGAAGGCGAGTGAAGTATGCTGTGATTTGGAACATGCATTAAAACGATAGATGGCGCTTCAGCCCGAAACTTCCTCCGACTCAACTTTCAATGAGTAAAGACGTGTTTGAGATCTTCCAAGACAAGTAAGGTGGTGAGCCAAAAGAATTGTTTGCTGGCGTGTTATTTGGTATAACAAGTAATGGTTATATACCCGTTTACAATATTTATAATAAATATGCCTCCAGGATTATTGAAGTATCATTGTATATGTCCTCACTTCTGTTTGTGGCCCTCTTTGTCAATTCGATTGACTGACTTTGCCGGAATCGTTTGGAAAAACTGCCTTTGGCATCTATTTAAAAGACTATTTTTACTATTTTCTTTATAGTGCTGGACAACGTAATCATGGTAACAGTTTGATGTTGCTTTGTTTGAGAGTATTTTCCATTCGTCTTCTTTTCAATGACCTAGAAAGCTCCTTTTTATTACTGCTTTTCTTCCTCCAATTTTCACGTTGTCATGTTATTATCTGTTCTCTGTGAGTGCGAGGTTAAACAGGTTTCATACAATCGATGTATCAATATTTCATACATTCGACAATAACTCATTTTCATGAAATTTTATTCAGGGAATTCGATTTAATTATCAGTGTTGTGTGTACTTTCCATTGTCTTCTCACGATAAAGTCTATGTCAGGCATGTAAGGAATATTGACGTTTAAATCATATGAACTGCGGACCAAGGAAAACGCCGCCAAACATCAAATGATAAATTTAGAACAGACGAAATTACATAAAAACACACAAAAATACATCAATCATAAATGTATTCGAGGACAGCTACATATACCGCTATGGAACGACTATTCATTCAACAGTATGGTTGTTTGCTTTTAATTACTTACTTACCATGACTTAATTGGTTTCTCGACTCTCTAATAAGGAACGATACGTTACTATTGGTACGAAGGCCTTCTATTGTCATCTTGAAGTCAATATTTTATCCCGTAATAACGTTTTAAAGTCTTCGGAATTACGACAAAAATTATAAAAATTAAGACATATTTTCTTGCATTTCGAACCAATTTAGTTTAAAAAAAATTACATATATTCCTTATTTCGTTAATTTTTAATGCAAGTGTTGATTTCGTAGATGCTTTCAGGTTATATGAATATGGTTCAGTTAAGTTCGTTTGCTTGTTTAAATATGGTTTGACATTGTTTCAAAAACTTGTTCAGTCATGCTACAACAAAAGGCTAAAGAGACAAACCTAGTGCTAGCACAAAGAATAAGCTACAACAAGAACGGGACATCAAGCAAAACAAAGGAATAAAGTCGAGCCTATGCGAAGGCGTTGCCTATTTTTGTCGACGTTAAAATGGATATCGTTATCGTGCCAGTGGGTATAACACGACTGTACACGGGACCGCCAGCCATCTGAAGTACGTGCTGATCGTTGTCTGTCTACATCTATTTCCCAGAAACGGACCCACTTAAACCACCTACCATGATAAGGAGTCAAGCACAGGTGAGAAAGTCTATGAACAATTGTAACAATTATATGAAGAAATGGTTCCTTTCGGAACTCGTTTGCAACTTTCGCAACGTAGCAGTAGTCAATATTTGAATATTATTGTCTCGTATCGTTGCCGTTACTTTCATTGTTGTAGAGTCGGTGTATAAAAACACGTTGATGTCCTGTTACAAATGTTTTAATTAATCAGTGTTAGATTTTTACATTCTATTTTTAATCAACAAAAGTTTGAACATTTTACTTTCACTATCCACGGGAACATCTTTCGGAATGTCGCCGACATTTTTGTTGATTTTCACTTCGAATGAGTACAAAGAATATCAGTGTTCATTTTAACGATGCAATAACATTACCGGGAGCATATATTATTCTACAGCTGAAGCAATACATTGTTGATGCTCGTTGTTGCTTGTGAAGAAAATAATAGGAAAACTGCGAGGGAACGCGCCAGAGAATTACCTTGAAATGACTACTGCTTGGCAGAGTGATAAAAGAAGGAAATTCATGCAAGTCAGTAATAAATGCATTCTACGTAGTCATATATCACTAATTCAAACAAAACCTTGCCAGAATTCGAACGCTGTGTGGAGAGCTATGCATAATACATAAAAGTTGCGCATTTTCCGAGTGGATGACGATTTAATGTGAGCTATACCTTGCACCGAGTTAAAAATTAGTTCCCTGGTGTTTCCTGATAGCTAATGAGTGAGTATATATACTAACCTACAAACTGAAGCGGATCATCAATAAATATTGGATACAATCAGTGTAGCGGAGTACCCTATTCCAGTTGATCAACATTCTTGTAAGGAACACTCACCCAGAAATACTTAAAGCTATGAACATGGATCGCTTGCCAAAAGACGAGACCCAAGATTAACAAGGGTGGATTCAGAAGTTACAAGGAAGTAAATAGGAATGCAATCACTGTTTTCGTTGTGTAAACGTAGACTATTTGGTTGTTTTGGTAGGGTTCAATGTCATTTCTACAATATATACTTGATCTTGCGACGACTGACAACAGGAAAAAAGACCGACCGATAGGACAAGATGAGAAGCGATATTGTACAATTGGGATCTTAAATGTGCCATGGGGTCAAAATCCCTGTAGAGGGACGGCCATCTTAGCTTTCCCTTGGAAGGATCCGAGTCTGGTCTATACCCTACAATTTGTCTAACTTAGGTAGCCCTACCGTGAACATAGGATCCTACCAGCAGACTTTCCATGTTATTGTTGGAAAATAAAATTCTAAGCATCTGTCAACGATGACTCCTCTCAGTGTGCAATTATGTATACTTATACAGAGGAGAATGTAACACAAATTACATGTAATTAATAGCTCCATTCTAGTTTCTATGGAATTATTCACGCGCTGTTTATTGTGATCATGCAATATAAAGTGTTTAAGCACTATTGTTAATAAGTTCCTGAAAGGATATTTGATATCGTACAGTAAATAAACAATGACTTTTAACTATAAAGTTAAAGTCGGACATATATATAGAACACTCTAAACAACGGAGACTAGACAGGAACAGTTAGGTGTCATATGGTTAACATAGACTGACAAAAAGTTCCCTACTATTTACGACAAACTATTTCCAACATTCGACCTCGGACATATCTTTAAGGATATCAAAAGGCATTATTTCAACCATGACGATATTTTTGTCTAGAAAAATTGTTTTGAGAATGATTGTAGTTTATGAGGATAAATTTGGCATTTGACAATCTTTTCTATGATGCCCACAAACCGCAAATCACCTGACTAAGTTTAGAAAGGATGACTTCAGAATCAGAGGGACTGACGACCAAGGAAAACACAAACAAACAATTAATGGCAAAAAAACATAACAGAATCACATTACAAAACTTTTCGAAGCCAATCACAACCACGGATCAAAAGGAAAACCATTCACCACATTGAATGATGTGGTTAAACAGGTTAATGGGATTCCAACCTTCAATTTTTACCCGCGGAGTTGATGACCTCAAACCAAAAAAGGACCTTTAACAATTACTGACTAAACACGACTAGATTATTTACTAGGTAGTTTTATTTTAACAAAATGCGTTTTAGTGATATCCACGTTTTCTATTTATTTGATCAAACAGACAGGTATAAGCAGGGTTCTACATAATTTCACATTTTACTGTGTGGAAAAATATCAAGGTGCAATAAAGAGACTCGTATCATTAGAGAATTTGAGGGTATTAGGGGGGAAAATGAAATAAAAGAATCTGTTTATTATTAATCAATGATAACAATTCTTCTGCGGTTTAAGTGATACTTTAGGCTCAACTTTATCATTATAGAAATAAGTCAGTCTTAAATAAAAAAATAGGCCTTGGGTATTTTCTATTGTGGTTGAAGAATATTAACTGTGGTGCAAATGATTTTACTGTGGTGCAAAGGAAGTGCACCACAGTAAAATAGGTTGTAGAGATCCCTTTGTATAAGCGACAGGTATTATTATATTTTAGATAGAATAGAAAAACGTAATTTGGCCAGTTAGAAACTCAAAATCCTTATATCGTTAACATATCACGACTGACTCCAGTTAAGCATTAAACTGTTATCTGTTGACTTTTATGGTGCTACAGTTTAATACTTTTATTTTCATTTATGTTTTTTCCACAACAAAATTTTCCAGTAGTTAAAATTGAAATTGAAATTGAAATTATCAGCCGTAAGTGTCTTTTTCGGAACAGCCACCGGGAATAACTAGTGTAGACATGTTGCCATAGCAACAAAAGAGGACTTGGAGAAAATTACAAAAACTGATAATGTTTTTAAGAATATGTAATATGAATCATAAAATCTGTCTTAAACATGTTGATTAAAACAACTTTGAAATTAAAAAGTAATAGTTAAAAGTTAAAAAGAAACATGAGCGTGTTTGCACAGGAATGACAAGTACTACTACACGTTTTCAATATGACTACGCCAGAGTTATACTAAAATAAACGTCATTAAATCTCTATGGTTTATATAGAGTGATTACATTGTAAATGTCAATATTATATTTTAACTTATATCTCGATTACGCGCATAACCATGACGGACATAGTAGTCAAGACTTTGAAGATTGGTCGCGGACTAACTATATTGGCTCGTTAATTGTCAAACTAATATTCAATTTTCAAATATCTAATACCCTTTTACGATTATGAAATAATATCTGTGCATTCTATGAAAATGCAATAGAAGATGTAAAAGTAAATAAAAAGAAAGTTATAATAGTATTTCGAATAAACAAGCACACACATTTTTAGCTAATTTAAAACTAATGTATGGTGCCAGGTACAATCAGATATTACAAAACTTTTATTTCTTTTTAACGCTTTAATGTAATCTTTTTTTCTGATCCAAACACAATTTAATAGTGTTTGTATAATCTTATATATTTGTTTTATTAGGTTTGGACGGCGCGGTTACATCTTTTGGGTCATATCGGGACGGCGGTTACTTGAACTAAGCCATATTTTATGTAAAAAGTCATGTTATCATTGCAATGGAAAACAGCACGAAGGCCATCTCTGTGAACAAGAGATGTCTGATAAAATTGTGAATATTTCTCAATTTCAAGAATACCACAAAAGAATTAAATATAGTTTAGTGTATGAATGAATTATATGGATTACGAATGCAAAAACTCATGGGATTATAACACGATCTATTTGATTCTCAAGTTGTAGGTTCTGATTATGATGATGTACATGTATTGTGTATAAAGGTCAATGCAAACTGTGTAACCTTTGATATTCCTGTGTGTCCCCATTTTTTTCTCACTTTCTGTATTTTACTGCTGTTGAAATGGATAATTGCCTTTTAATCGTCATTCTTCCATTTAACACACAATAATTGTCTTGAACCGTTTCACCAAACGGTGATAAAATTCCTGCAGTGGTACTAATCAGTGGTTTAAGGCACCCTTAAGACTGCCTTGGCGAAAGGAAAATATAATGTGGGAATATGTAAAATTGTTGCATGTTTTGGATTTTTTGGTATGTACTATAATGTTATTTACAAAATGTCTCTGTATCGATTATGATATGAATACATACTGTAATTTTAATACCCTTAACTTGATATCTTAAGATTTCTTAAATTGTATATCAGGTCACAGTACCCTGATTTACCCACATTTAAATTATCTTACTTGTTTTCTGTGAAGGAATTTGTTATGTATTTTAATTCTTATTAAATACAATAATTGTCAAATTTAGCGACAAGGCCTATAGACAGCTCGTTTGATTATATATCCATTGGAACGAATTGTGCACCTTAAAAGGCCGGATTGCTCGTCCATTACTATGAAAGAAGGTTCATGGCTAAATTACAAAAGAAAAAAATCAAACCACCTTATTTAAAATGCCATTGAATGATGCTTCAATAGGACCGTGATATTTATGCTTTGATAGTATTTTAGATTTGGATAATCCTCGTTTGAAACCAGATTTCCTATATTTACCCATTCGAACGCAATTGAGTGCGACTTAGAGCTCCATCAACACTTTTAAGCTCCAGTTTTAGACGTGGATATTCATCTTATTCCTAATGATAATAATATTCTACTTTCTAATACTCAAGACAAACGCGAGAATGTAGCTTTGCTCCGGTTAACTATCCATGGACGGACGGTGATATTCCATGAACTGCCTGCCTGCCTGCCTGACTGACTGTTTGCCTGCCTGCCTGCCTGCCTGCCTGACTGTTTACCTGCCTACCTGACTGTTTAACTGTCTGTCTGCCTGCCTACCTGTTTGCTTGCCTGCCTGCCTGCCTGCCTGCCTGCCTGACTGACTGACTGACTGTTTACCTGCCTGCCTGACTGTTTGCCTGCCTGCCTGCCTGTTTGCCTGCCTGTTTGCCTGCCTGCCTGCCTGTTTACCTGCCTGCCTGCCTGCCTGCCTGCCTGCCTGCCTGTTTACCTGCCTGTTTACCTGCCTGCCTGCCTGCCTGCCTGCTTGCCTGCCTGCCTGACTGTTTAACTGTCTACCTGCCTGCCTGCCTGCCTGCTTGCCTGCCTGCCTGACTGATTTACTGTCTCCCTGCCTGCCTGCCTGCCTGCCTGTCTACCTGTTTGCCTGCCTGTCTACCTGTTTGCCTCCCTGCCTGCCTGCCTGCCTGCCTGACTGACTGTTTACCTGACTGCATGCCTGCCTGCCTGTCTGCCTGCCTGTTTACCTGCCTGCCTGTCTGCCTGTCGAATGTCATGTTCTTGATGGTTATTTTTGATCGTTAGTTTGTATTTTGTCCTTAGACTGGTTGACATTATCCTTATCTATTTAATCAAATTTGACATAACTGCAGTTCGCTCCGTTTGATCATTCATGTATATATTTTTTACAACAGCTTTTAGATTTTCGTTTGTGTATATTTTCACACTTTTTAAAAAAAAAAATATTTGTGTTGTAAGGCACTCACCTTTATGGGTTAATTAAGCAGGAAGTTTGGATACCTTTAAACGGTTTTATCCTACCATTTCATTCATCGAATAAATACCCTAAGTCGTTCTGTGGGGAGAGTTTGGCGATGAATATTCTGTTGACGTAATTTTATTTGTTTTACTGTTATTTGGTATATGTGGCTGTTTTCCTAAGGCGTCGGTTTGTCCGAGTCAAATGTAATCGTTCTTAATTAGTTTTGGTGTACAAACGCATTGTCTCCCTAAGAGGTGCTAGCCCACTAGGTAGGATGTATCTTTTTATCATAATGTAAAGAGAATGCTTGGAAAGGTAAGTGGAATCGTCAGAGAAAAGGGCGTTAACAAACCAACAACAGCTGACACCGTCTCAATATGAAGGGACGTTAAGGAGGCTCCCAGGTCAGCAATCATTTAAAAAGTATATGTTTGATTTTTATGAAACTTTCAATATATGTTTCGCAATATCAGTGAATGTTAAATAAGTGAAAAAAAATAAGGGGTCATCGACTTTGTTTTTTCAACACAGAGGTTTGTTATATTGACGATTGCGGGGCCAAAGAAATAAATTTTTTTAACAGAAATGCATTGCACACTGCTTAATATTTAATATATATGCATCGTGTAAGATAATTCATAAAAGAAAAAACATAAAAGACAAAAATGACAAATTTGTACGTGTTGTTTTACATGAATTGTTAAATAAAACAGAAATTATATGTGCAATTTCTTCACTTATCCCCATGGACATGCGTTTATGTTTTATCTAGGCATATAAAAAATGTGGGGTCATCGACTTTATTTCTTGTAAAAAGTGCCCTTACATATCAATTATTATAAATTTTGATCAATGAGTTATACCTTATTTATATACCGTTTGGTGACCCAGTGTTGACCTCACAGTGTCTAAATGCTTTTGAATTGTTAAGAGGCGCACAGTAAGGTTATTTGACTACAGAAGGCATACCTGACAGGGAAGTGATTACAGCCCTTGTTTGGCGATGATGTGTAATGTCTTACCTGTGCGCCAGATGGCGCTGACACGAGCCTCCTTATACCCCAATAAAACAAACTTCCAGCTTGAGACAAGAAATTACAGGATGAGTGGAATCAAAGAAACGAGAGACATTTACAAAATAATACGAATACGATAGCTTTATTTTGATTCGGTATATTACAAACATATCTATAAAACATAAGCTCTATAGAGCTTTTTACCGAATATAGACAAACGACTACATGTACATAACAATAAAACAGTAAT
>JAUMGZ010208055.1:0-12117 GCA_032359645.1 Pododesmus macrochisma | reverse complement strand
AGTGTTGCACTTTGACCCCAAAACGTGTAACCTATTTTTGACCCCAGGGTCACGCCTTGAACAAACTTTGTTCTCTAGCCCTAAAGTTACTACATACCAAAACATTTAGCTCTAGGTCTTCTAGTTTATAAGAAGAAGATTTTTGAAATTTTGTCAAATTTCCCCCCTTTTGGACCCCAAAGTGGCGCCCCCTGTGGGCTGACCCCTTCATTTGTACAAATCTGAATCCTCATCCCCTAGGGATAATTCCTAACAAGTTTGGATGAAAATATTCCAGTGGTTCAGGAGAAGAAGTCAAAAATATGAAAAGTTAACGACGGCGGACGGGATTTGTATGAGAAAAGTCCACCTTGGACCTTCAGTCCAGATTGACTAAAAAGTTAACATATTTGCTATATATATATATACTGTCAAACTTTGACACCAAACATGTAACCTATTTTTGACCCCGGGTCACGCCTTGGAACAAACTAGGTTCTCCATGGCCTAAAGTTACTACATACCAAAACATTAAGCTCCAGGCCTTCTAGTTTATTTGAAGATTTTTGAAATTTGTCAATTTTTCCCCCTTTTTGCCCTCTAGTGGCCCAGCTCCTTCATTTGAACAAATCTGATCCCTTTCCCCTAGGGATACTTCCTACGAAGTTTGGATAAAAATGGTCCAGTGGTTCAGGAGAAGAAGTCGAAAATGTTAAAAGTTAACGATGACGGACGGACGGACGGACGACGGACGACGGACGGGATTTGTATGAGAAAAGTCCACCTTTGACCTTCGGTCCAGATGGACTTTAAAGAAAGTATGGATTTTAGACTCTCTGGCCTTTTCTGTAAACTTTCCATTTACTTGAGAGATTTTTTTTAAAAAATCTACCCAAGAAAGTGTTTTCGCACAAGTTCCACAACTAACGTAAAGGTAGCAACTCGCAATATTTTTTTTTTATATGCGGTTATGTGATTTTTCCCTAGAAGTAAAACATTTAAGTAAGTAATAATATTGCATATTTATTTTTACATGTGCAAGTCATAACATTTTGAAAGAAAATTCTCCAAAATGTTGCAAAAGGATTGCTGCTCTTCTTCCTTTTTTGACACTGATTCCTAGAATTTTTAGGTTTTTGCAAAGGTATTTTTAAAGTTCGGTATGACGTGTGACCAATAAGCAGTGAGCAAGTCTTACAATTCGGCAAGTGATACAATCTAAAAGGAATACGCAATCTTACCATTAGTCATATGGTTTATTTGAAGTACCAAAAAAGACCATGTCTGCCATAAACAGCACTAACATTCCCATTTGTGAGCTCGCAGTGTCGTAATACATCTGTATACCATATTTGAACGAAATCGGACAATGTTGAATTCCGACCAATCAGAGGCCATGACCGCCATTTTGGCTAACAAATAATTAAGAATCATACGCGATCGTATTCGCAGTGTCATAATATATATGTACACAAATTTGAATGGAATTGGACAATGTTGAATAAAGACCAATCAGAGGCTAACATTCGGTAACCACACCAACGGATACTTTGAAAACCTTCATGTGCCGTCTACTTGTTGCCTTTACTATTCCCTGCAAATTTGGTGACATATTGGTGAGTGTTTTGTGAGAAAAGCGAAGAAGAAAAAAGTGACTGGGAATAAAAATAAATTATGACTGGAGCTCCGCATATCGAACAGGGCCACCGCAACAGGCAATAGCAAATGTCATCCAGACTGCTGCTCTCTCAAAGCATAGCCAATCAAGATTGTCAAAAAATCATATGCGGTTGAATTCGCAGTGTCCTGATACATCTGCATACCAAAATTTTAACAAAATCTAAAAATGTCGCATTTCGACCAATCACAGGCCATGGCCGCCATCTTGGTTAACAAATCGAAAGTAATCATATGCGATCGAGTTTACAGAGTCTTACATGTAATACATTTGTATACAAAAATTTGAACGAAATCGGACAATTCAGATGCCACCCAGCGGTAACCATGGCAACGAATATTTTGAAAACCTTGCTGTGTCGTCTACATGTAAAGTAATCCCTGCAAATTTAGTGAAACTTTGGCAAGCGGTTTTCTAGAAAAGTGACGAACAAGAAAAGTGGCTGAGAAATAAAGAACAAAAAAATATGTCAGCCCGACTGAAGTCTTGGTTGACATGATAACAAAGAAACAGGTACAAAGCAAAATGTCACTCGACGTACTTGGAATGTGCGTCTGGGGACTATCAGTTCTTTAACAATATGTCTCTCTTGTTTTAAAGAAAGACAAACTTCTGACAGAATCATCTCATTGTGAAATAGTGTTTGTTCCAGCTTCAAAAGTGAAGACAAAATAGCGTTAAGAAAGTTTTCTCTGTTATACTATTAAGATGCACACCCGGAGTCCATTGATCATTTCGGCATCTTAATGAACTATCTTATTAATCCTCTGCCCAGTGATCAGTCATGTAAAGGTTGGTCAAAATGGGTTCATCAATATACGACAAGTAGCAACAAATGAGAAATATTGACGACGGGCGATGGTGTGTGACGGCGACGATGGACGACGATGGACAAAATGATAAAACCAAAAGTCAACATGGACATTATCCAGCTGGATAAGAAATATTGATGTTTATCCAAATGTAACTGAATTCTTCCAACCTACTTGCATGACAAAAAAAATATTGTAAGTGCTCGTTGTTTGACATTTATGAACACTAACGGTTGACATCGTAAATTGGTACATCGTAAAGTTTGTTTTTTTCGAGTTTACTACTTTTTTGTCACAATTTAAAAAGTTGTTACACTAACGGTTGTTGTTACACTAAACAATGCTACAGTCGTATCCGCCAGCACTAAAAGCTTGCAGCAATTTTTGATTGGTCAAAAAAATTGAAAATACGAAAACCAAGACGATATTCTAAAGCCGCAAGTCCATGGACATTGGCAAACATAAGGAAAGCGTTAGACGCACACAGAAAAATTAACCAAATATACATTTATAAACTAATTTTTGCAAGGTTCCATTAAGTACTTAATTCGATTGATTAGCAACCTGTTGCATAGAGCACCGCATCAGAACGCCCTACAAAAGATTTAATCAACTTATTGATTGACCGACTAATGAAGAATTGATTGATTGGCTCACTACTTGATTGAACGTTGACACATACTACGTAATTGAATGATAAAAATGAGTGGAATGCTCCTTCTCTCAATACAAAAGAAGCGAAGGTTAACACGTAACAAGGCAATGACTCAGTCAAAGCGGACAGGTCAATAAGTAAGCTGATAGATTTGTTTGCCTTTTTTATTTATTCGTGCGAGGTTGCAGATACTTTTAATTCCATTTCAATCTATCATGCCGTTGTAAGGTACGTGCCAACAGTTAGGTCTGGCGAGGCGAGATAAAACAATAACTTATAAGTTACAGACAAATGGAAGAACACACGAATATGCGATAAAAGCATTGATTTCCCTTTCATGTGCTTTTATGTGACCAACATACTTTTGTTTAAAAGCATTTTACATAAAAACCTAATGATTTAGACATATAAAGACACAGATATTGTACGCAAATATTTGGAAAACACTACACAAGAAAACCAGACTTTTACCATATATCGACCTATGGCTAGTATTATATCTTTTAAGGAACCACCTAAAAATTGAATTTTTATGTAGGACAATTTATGAGGTGATATTTATTGTCGGCCCCGTGCAAAATAATAAAGTTTCCTAGCAGTGTATGAGTCGTGATTATATTGATTCGTTATTGAAAGATAACCGACTGTCTAACTTTACGTCTGTAAAAAGTGCAAGTTTCACTTGGAGTGTGACGTACTCTTTACATTTTTCTTACTTTGATAGGTATGCATATATTTGCTTTTACTACATCCAGAAGCAACTATATATACTCTTTATTTGCCTTTACTACATCCAGAAGCAACTATATATACTCTTTATTTGCCTTTACTACATCCAGAAGCAACTATATACTCTTTATTGTTGATTCATTCAAGTATATGTCTTTTATTATTATTATTATTATTATTATTAATTTTTTCTATTTTTTTTCAAGTGGATGTCAAGGTCCACGGGTCTCTTGCTTTATAGCGTTCTTTTGGGTGGACATTTTCAAGAGCCAATGCTTCTCTTTTCCAAATTTCGCGCTCTTCAGCTTATATTTATCTAGGTTGTGTCTGTTCTGAGTTCATTTCTTTTTGGGCACCAATAGATGGCGGCTGTGACATAGCCAAACCTGGAAGGCGAGGTTATCTCATACAGATAGGGTTTTTTGTCCTTTTAAATGGTAATTGTTTTGATGGTCAATTTGGAAGTTTTTATATACACGAATGGCAATTAGAATTCAATATTTCAGTTTCTTAAGTAATATCAATTTGTGAGCGTTAAAGCTTGACGCCTTCCGAGCGTGTCGTCATTCTATGGATACTTTTTGACCATTTTTTCCTGTTGTCTGTTAATGCATGGGCACTATTAACCTGTAATTCAACAGAAACGTTCAAAGATCTGAGCATTTCACGTAGTCTCGTAAATATCCTATGTTCTATCGATGATCTATTTGAGTTATCCAGTAACCGTAAAAGTAAAGACAACGATATCCTGGATCACTGTCTACCTTTTATATCGGGTTCTTACTAACGCTTTTTTTACTTAACATCATTACTTTATCTATTGCCCTTCTTGTTATCAGAACTTTGATTTATCGAGGTCTTGTCTATTCTAAAGTAGTCATTTCGAAAAACCAAGACGACATTCTAAAGCCGTAAGTCCATGGACATTGGCAAACATAAGGAAAACGTTGAACGCAACCAAATATACATTTATTAACTAGATTCATTTTCTCCGCCGAGTCTGTTGATGACGGTTGATTTGAGGATCGACGTCGAGTCGAGAGCGAGGTCCTCTCACAAATTAAGTTGATTTGACGTCATTATTTAATGCCCGTATCACTTTGCTAGTTCATTCTTGTGGTGACTTTCAGATGAAGCTTTTGTTTGTCAATAACCTGTGTTCTGTTGATCCTATTTCTTCTTGTTTGTTTAACGAATGAACAAACGAGTGTTAAATTATACTTCCTATTACTGCAGATGAAGTGTTCATATTGCATTTCAATCAATGATATTTATTTAGAAGATATAAATGATATATCCATTTTTGAAATCTTACTCGTATCACTCTGAAACTTTTACAACTATGTGTAGACCAATCAAATCGCAGCATTATGCCTTGGATTCGAAAACAAAATGGCCTCCATACCATCTTCACCTTTATTGTTTGCAAAGACGATATATTTTTTCGAAGAAAACCTTATAAAGCCTTATGTGTCTTTTTAAGAATAGAGAAACGAACAAAAAACAAAAAGCAAAAAAATTATACAATTTGAAGACACATGATTTAAAGTACACGTATCAATAAACTGCCACGTCAGATATTTCCGAAAATCATGTAAGTTTTAACAATTTTACGAGTAAAACAAGGCGTCACACTTAAGAAAAAGAGCAATTTCAAGTAATTTTTTTTGTAATTCAACTAATTAAACAAGCTCAGTTATTTCTTTATTACGTACTGAAAATGTCCTTTACACATATTACGGAGCATCTCAAAGCAATCAAAATGTAATAAATAAAATATCTACATTAATAATATCTTCATGAAAGTCAATTATACTCAGTGATACTAAGAAAGAGACCGCCCACTCGTGATGACACTCGGGGAGATCTCATTTGTGCTCTGACTCTGTGGAAGGTATTTGATATTCACGAAAACAATTATGTTTTGAGGTTTTAATATTTCATAAAGTAACTGATTTATTATAAAGGAAAACTATTTAACCCGTGGTTTATAACATGGAGTTTTTTTTCATTTACTTTAAAAGCACACGCGAAATTTCACCCATTTCACGAGAAAATTTCAAATATTGAGACCAGCCAGCTATCGACTTTTTATGATAAAACCATGCATCGTATTATCTTCTCACGGAGCAGGCAATTGCGAAGACTTAATGCGTGAACGGTGTTCTATAATAGAAGAATAAGAGGACAAGGACTTTGATTTAAGATTCTGTTCTGCGACACCACACTTTACATTTAACTAAAGTAGTAAAAATGAAAAACCAACCTGCTGTTTTAAAGCACAAGGGAAACCAAAGAGAAAGGATACGTGTGCAAAAGAAACCTGAACAAAAATACAAATATCATTCATACGAAAAAGGTAAACAAGGAAGATAACATATATTGAGAATGTTCGCTAACATTTGCAGAGTATATAACTTATTTTTAAAAGCGCTCTTACTGTGAAATATTAAGTGAAAAATCGCAGTTGAAATAATATCTATTTTTCCAAATTTGTTGTCATTTTAAAACTAGTTTATTTAAGGAATTATTCTGAAATAACTATATATAATGTATGAATTTGTAATGCACACACACACACACACACACACACACATACACACACACACACACACACACACACACACACACACACACAGAGTGCACATCCCGATCAATATCAAACAAAACCCAAACAATAGGGAGAATTTCAAAAGTTACATACAATCTTTGATTCCGCAGAATGACAAAGGCAAAGGTTTGCTGTATTTGTTTGCTGAGCATTCTTGTTCCAAGTAATTGTCTCATTCTTAGAGACCTACTTCTAGATCAAAACACAATCATCAAGGAATCATCGGTAAGACATCGCAAATTCTCCTTGTATACGTTTTCTTGGTTTATCGCTACAATGTCTTTTGTTTTGATTGACAGGCAATGATTCCATAATACAGATATCCCGTGTAACGAGCCTGAACCTAGTGCGTTATCGTCCAGCGGAACTCATAATAGAATTATCACAGATAGACACAGTGACCACAACTTTGAACTGATCAATACGTGACCTAGAATCATATTCCAACATCAAACGAGCTCAAGCCAGATATTCTACGTTCTACCACGCGCAAATACGAGAAACCTGAACGTCTCCATAGTGCCTGGAACCTTTTTTATTTCCCAAAACGTCGGCGGCAATCCTGTACCTAATTAGAATTCTGGACAACCAGCAAGATGGACGACGAATCCACTAACGACTTCCAAGTATAATAACAATTAATTCAACTCCCCGAAGACACCCTTTTTATCTTATAACGCGGGTTTACAAATGCCCAATGGGGAACACAACCAATAATGACGTATTACGTGACGTTGTATGTATTCAGTACAGGTAATTAGGTTTTTTAAGGAAAACTCTCGATGAATTACAATGATCTCTAGGTAGTTTACGATCTAGGTGTATGTAAAATAGATAGCAGCGTTAAAATAGTATGTAAATCATGTCACTTTGTTGGCATAAGCATGCACAAAAAAACGTATAACGTTCATGCAGACTCCATTTTCAGATTCCGGTTTCATCATTTTAGTTTCCTTTCAACAAAACAAATGGGTACATTGTACAATATGTACGAAGCAATCGCAAACAGCGGACTACCCAGAGAAAATTTATTTAGAGTAAACAAGGCGTAGATAAATAAAGGATATGAGCCAAAAGAGTGAGGGAGATGGAGATCTTTGTAGTATGGACAAAAACCCACACCCCAACAATACTATAGAAATTGTCTTACCGAGAATTCAGGTGTGCGTGCAGTAAAAATAAAACTATTAACGAATTCCACCTGACACATGTTTCGGACAATCCGGTCCTCGTCAGCATGGTAACGTATTTTAAACATAATTTTGCTCTGCCTAGTTACTAACCAACATGTTTATTAGTTTACTAATCTTATACGTGCCTATTTTTCTGCTTCGTCTACTTTTAAAGTAAGAAAGAATGACGTCTGTTTCAGAGGGACTGACGATAAAAAAACGACAACTAACATCAAAAGGGGGGGGGGGGGAGGGGCGATAGCAATGTTAACATGGGTCCCAAGGTCCTAACAAATCTAAAAATTAAAATAAAATCGGTTTTCACAGATGTATAGAAGAACGCTTTTTTTAATGCATGAATATTTTTAGCCCACAATTTGGCAAATAAGTACAAATAGGGCTTTCAATAGGCCGATTTTCGTAACATAGGCATTTTTTGCCAATTTTAGGATTTTTTCAGGTACACAAGTTTTGATTTGACATTAGGCTCTATAAGAATTTGCTCAAAATTTCCACGATGTACATAGTTTAAAACTTTTGCATATCCCTCTTGGAGCTCAATGTTATAAAGGTAATTTGAGGGTCTAAACCGAAAGTAGATTCTAGTTTTAAAACCAATGCAGGGAGATAGTATCATACTTTATGTTCTGTAAGTTCATTAATCTTACTTTATGAATATTGTATGTATTATGTTAACGTAACAGTGCGTTCTTTCTATATAAAAATATTTGAAAGCAATACAGGCAGTTGTACAGTTTAGTTATTATCATTGAGACATATGTATTCAATTTTCTATAATTCAGGAAAACAGCTACCTATTTCATTACTATACTATTGCATACATGTGGTTTTGTTATGAAATGTCAATTTTGAATCTTTCATAAGAAATTAATTTTACACATTTTCAACATAAATTAAATGGAAATACATTAATTCAATACTAATCCATGTCAGCATACATTTTAATAGACATTTTTGCACAAAATGTGTCCTTAATTATTATTTTTTTCTTCAAAATTCACTTTTTCTTACATAATATCCCATTTAAAATCCTTAAAATGCCGACAACCTATAGTTCTTTTGTGACAGAATATGTTCTTAAACTTAAAGCAATAAACCACGAAATTTTAAGAAATTCTAGTGAGAAAAAGTGATAGTGGCCTATCACCTTAAGCCCGTTAAAACAGCAAAAATTGGCCATACAAGCCCTTTTTGCTAATTTTGGCCAGTTACATGGGCTATATGTAAACACTTGCCATCATTCTTAAAAACTAAACATACTACTATACATCTATGAAAACCAATTTTATTTTCATGCATTTTGTTTTTGGCGTATGTCTTCATATGTCTTGGGCCCAAAGTTAAATTTTCTGTTGACACCCCGCACCTTTTCACTTAAACACATAATATAACATCGCACGAATATTTCAGCCCAGCATACACGAAAAGCAAAAACAGAAATGACATCTGAAGAAAAGAAGTTACAACAAATAGTTTTACGGCGTTAATTTAATCATTTTGAATACTGAAGTGAAACATCTTAATGGGACTACAGCGATACTTCTAAGAATCAAGCAGTCACTAACCACGCGCAAAAACGCTCTACACAGCTGAACCGAAAACAAATTAAACAATTCCCTTAAGGTGTACACGTGTACATAAAGATGTATAGGTTTAATGAACAAATTAAAAGAAAATGACACACGACATCAACAATTACCAACCCTAGATTTATATTCATTCAAAAACACATTACATGTAGAAATAAATAAACCTTTTCCCCAGTGAATATAGGCGCTAAAGATAATTATAAGACATCAAAACATTCTCCTATGTAAAGGCTGGAGCTCACGACAATTATAAATACCAAAATTTCTTTATTGAAGATATGAGCAAACGACGGTAACAAATTACCAAAACATTCTTTCTAAGATATGAGCTATTGACAATTATGAAATACCCAACCCTCGAGAAGGTTGTAGATAACAACAATTACAGAATACGACAAACCTTCACCCTAGCTAAGGTAAGAGGTAACAGCAAATATACAGTATCAAATCCTTCATTTTTATGAAGTTCGGTGCTAACGACAATTCAGACCTTCTTACTATTGAACAACAATTATGTAATACCAAAACCTCCTCCTGAGTGAAAGTATCACTTTTGCTGATGAGAACTGGGTTGTCCGAAACACAAGTCCAGATGAATACTTTGAAAATTCCTATTTTGACTACGCGCACATATAACATTTTTGACAAGGCAAATTTATATTATTGTTGGGGTGTTTTTTATGTCCATCATTACCATCGGGAGTTTTACCTTAACCTTTGGTTTTGTAGCTTTAATTTACCGAGGTCTTGTCTATTCTATAATTCTATTTCCCCTTCGAGTCCGTTGATGACGGTTGATTTGGAGCTTAGATTCGGGTCAAGAGCGGGGTTCTCTATAACGTCCATTAATGACGGCAGCTTCAGAGCTAGATCTGGAATTCGGGACGGGGTGTCTAACACAGAGTGTTCGCTCTTTTTCTTATAAATATTATATTTATTGGTTATTGTTTAAGATTGCATTTTTGTATTACTATAGCCACAATCATAAAATATCTTGAAACTAACGGCAATTATAAAATACTTAACATTTTCCCTTGTAAGGGTAGAGGCTAATAACAATTCTAAAATTCATACAACAATTATAGAATACCCAAAACCTTCCCCCGAGTAAAGGTATACATTTTTGACAATTATAAAGTACCCAGACCTCCTCTCTAGTAAGGGGATGAGCTTACGAACATTTAAATAATACCTAAAGCTTCTCAATAGTAAAGGTAAAAACTAACAACAATCGTAAATACCCTACAATTATCCGTAGTGGAGCTATTAATTTCATAAAAAACCCAAAACCTTCTCTGCATACATGTTTTTTGTTACATTATATTTATTTAATGTAAAGCTATATCCATATATTCTACATCTACGCTTGCCATTTATGGGGAGACGGATTAATATAAGCTCTAAGCTTGTTTCTGAATCCTCTCACATTATGTTGTTGTGTATTAAATACTGATTTGTATGCTTACTGAAAAAAATATTGTTTAAACTAAAACCTTCTCCCTAGTTAATGTGAGAGGTAAAACACAAAAAGAAATAGGATCAACAATTAACAACAATTTAAGAATACCTAAAACCTTCATCCCTTTTTAGTTCGGTGCTTACGACAATCACAAATACGCAGACCTTCTTAGTGAAGGTATGAGCTATAATAACCCCGTCATAAAATACCAAAACCTCCTCCTCGGAGATGGTTGAAGCTAACGGCAATTTTAAAAATATCAAAACCTCCTCCTCGGAGATGGTTGAAGCTAACGGCAATTATAAAATACCAAAACCTCCTCCTCGGAGATGGTTAAAGCTAACGGCAATTATAAAAATACCAAAACCTCCTTCTCGGAGATGGTTAAAGCTAACGGCAATTATAAAAATACCAAAACCTCCTCCTCAGAGATGGTTGAAGCTAACGGCAATTATAAAAATACCAAAACCTCCTCCTTGGAAATAATTGAAGCTAACGGCAATTATAAAAATATCAAAACCTCCTCCTCGGAGATGGTTGAAGGCAACGGCAATTATAAAAATACCAAAACCTCCTCCTCGGAGATGGTTGAAGCCAACGGCAATTATAAAAATACCAAAACCTCCTCCTCGGAGATGGTTGAAGCCAACGGCAATTATCAATACCAAACCTTTTCCCTTCTGAAGGTAGGGCCTGTTGGCAATTATAAATTCCTAAACCTTCTCCCTAGAGAAGTTCAGAGCTAATGACAATTTCAAAATTCCCAGACTATCTCCCCAGTGAAGGTTAGAGACATGTTATCTATTATACCGTTGATGTTCGAATCAACTATTTTTATCTAAATCATGTGTGAGTATTGATATTTATACATTAAAGAATAGAAACTATCAATGTGTCATTGAAAACAAAACCAAAGAAAAAAAAGATAAGTGGAATCAACATAACGAGAGCGCTGACAAACCACCAATAGCCGCATCAAACAACCCAGCACCAGTGTATAAAAAGAAACAAAAGGATCAACAGAACAAACGTTATGGACAAACAAACAATTGCTTCACAAACAAGAGGCCTATTGGGCCTTAACGTCCATCTGGTTGAAATAGGCTTATTAAAGTAAATATTTGGCGTTTGAAAACTTTTGACTACAGGGTCATGTCTTCAATAAACTTATTTCTCCAAGCTCTAAAATTAAACATATACAAAACCATTAAGAATTATGCCTTCTAGCTTATCAAAGAATATTTTTGAAATTTTATCAAATTTCCCCCGTTTTGCCGCCAAAAGTGGTGCCCTCTGGGGTCAAGTCCCTTCATTTGAACAAATGTGAATTTTTTTCCGCCAGGGATGACTTCTACCAAGTTTGGATGAAATTAGTCCAGTAGTTTTGGACAAGAAGTCAAAAATGTGAAAAG
>JAUMGZ010208044.1:0-12117 GCA_032359645.1 Pododesmus macrochisma | reverse complement strand
GCATGGAATCCGTTAAAGTTGTTGGTCTACCACGACCAGTTATGGATTTGGACGACATGCTTCTTTCTCAAAACAACCTCCTGCGCATGCGTGTCCGTAGGTCAAACAAGGGTTATCGTGAATAAAGGCCGGGCTACGAACGATTATTTTCTATATATACAGCAAAAATGTATATTTTGCTATTAAATGTAAAAAAAGGTATCAAAATAACGTTGAAATTGACCCAAAGTCGTTGTTTTTTCGTGATTACAGTTCAAACAGTTCCCTTTTTTAAATAATACTTTCTACTTTTATATGTGTATCAATGGTCTATCCTATGTCTTTAAACCGGAAATATAAATCAGTAGCTTACTGCAATATAGAACTAATGTGAAAACGTAATGTCAATGTTTATAAAACGCCAATGCGTCGCAATATATACACTACACTTGTCTATTTTTAGAGAAACCGGTGGGTTTTAAAAAGAAATAGTTAACGTTGTGAAGAGATGTGCAAATAAGCTACACCTTGTAGATACAGCTGGTTATAAAGCTTCTAGCTTGATCGTCTGTTCGACACAGACATTGACGAAACGTTATCTACCCCAAAACTATGACAATGATTTATTGTCTGTGTTGTGGAATTCTAGTTCAAGGTAAGTAAAAGGTTGATTGCAGTTTTTAGATTTTATTCGAATGATAAGCTACTAATTCATTGAATGACGTTGATTCACCTGCTCTAACACCTGTAAACGGTAATAAAGACATATTACAGAATGGAGTTTAACATCGTCTGCTTGTCCAACAACAGACATGTAATGAACGTCTCTTCGTTTATAAACTTGGCTACGGTAAACATGGTTAGAATACAGGTAAAAATGTAGTATATGTACGGTAAGCGTGTAGTATAGTATATTGATCGTATACGTGTACGTGTGTACAAATGTATATCACATATCCTCTTGTACTCGCGCAATACTTCGTTTTACTTGCAGACAAAGACTCGGTCGAGTTATCATATACATTGTAGATAGCCTTCCGCGTTTAATGTTTAAAGAGTAATAAATGCATGTCATCTTATGCAAAACATGAGACGTAATATGAAGGTTAAATTTATCCACCACAGTTAACGTGCCGTCATAGACAATTATATGAAATTAGACCATGCGTACGTTTGTTTATATTGCGTTTAACTTCACGCTCACCTGTTTCCATATATTTTGTCGGCATGTTTCCTTCGTGAAGAAAACACGAGTACCCGGAGAAAATGACATACCGCAAATGAAAATTTATTTACATAAGGAAATATTTTATCGTCCATGTGGGTTTCGAACCCACTGTCTCAGCCATGACAGATTATAGGTTGTACGTTAACACCACGGAAATACATTGAATTATAAACATAAACTAATTGCTTGTCTCGATTCCCAACAAGATCATGTTATCCTGACCCTTGCTACCAATCACTCTGATAGTTTAAATTGTTTTCTTTAAGTTCTGGTACTGGTTGGGACAGTAGAATCGGTAGAGGATGCTTCAGAACCTATCACAGAACACTTCAAACATGAAGAACGACTACAAAAAACGGTTCTCAAGACATACAATAGAAATGTCCGACCGGCGACCAACATAACTATTCCCGTTCTTATTGATACCAGGTTTGCATGGCCAAGGCTAGAAAAAGTGGTATGTCATAATAATATTTAGCTTTTGTTTGCTTCTCTCCACAAAAATTGCACCACAGAAACAAGCAGAGACTTGGTCAGCTAACAATTAAGGGAAGAAACCACATATTGACTAGTTTTCTCCCTTGCTAGCTTTGTTTGTTTGTTTTATTGGGACTACAAGTTAAACACCAATAAAACAAACAAACAAAGCTAACAATGGAGTAAATCAGCCAATACATGGGTGCTGTTATAAACTTTATGTTGACATTGACTTAAATTACATTGCGGATTTGCCATTTTCTTTTATGACAAATACAATTTCTTAAGACGTTTTTCACTGCGTTAAACGTCGAAAATGATTTATTTATCAATTAAAAAATGAATGGTTAGAACAATATTTTTATGTATAATATGAAATGCAAAAATAAAACCAATTGTTTTACCAGGTTTTAACACCCCTTTAAACACAAGTCTAAGCCATACCGAGACGGTTTCTGTTTGTAACAGTGTACAATTACATCGACTTTATAGTACTTTCTCACTGAAACATCACGCCCAAGACATATTTTCATGATACTTTACTCGGTCGCATTATGCTGACTCCGAGCCAACTAGTCTTTCTCCTTCACAGAATGCAGAGCGTTTAACAAGGAGCGAGAAGATTACCTTAATATTTTTATCGTCGATGGTATGCCGCGGTCACATTTTATTTGTTCAATTATATGATAAGACAATGTTTTGTACGATATGCTAGTATTTTGTATAACATTACAAATATGTGTACACCATGATAGCTTTTTTGTACAATTCATGTAAGACTTAACATATTAACATGCGCTTATTTTCTTACACTTTAAGACCTATCCTATTTCTGCTTTCAGGAAACATCAACAGATACAGTGGTTTTTTCATTCTTAACATACATGGTAAGACATTATTTCCCCTAGATCTTACCAAGAATTCGTTCACCACTCCTATACTCTCTGAGATTTGGTCATACATCTTTATTGTTGTATATTTTTGTCTCTGTGTTTCACGTTATTGTCCGTTAGATGGCTGTGAGAGAAACAGGTCCCAACTTCCTGTCCCCAAAAACTTTTGGCACACTCATTAACCATTCGCCTAATACAATTTCAGTTGCAATAACTATAGCAGAAAAATAAAAAAATTCTCTAAAAAATTCGCAAATTCTGTAGATCTATTTTTTTTCACAGCAACTGAATTCAGGAAGAAAAAAATAACTGTTGTAATCATTTTCACAGTTGAATACAATCACAGAATTTACTGTTTGTTAACTTCAAAGAATGTTACTTTTAAGAGTTTACTTAAAAACAATTGACGTCACTTTGAACAAGGCAATTATCGTCTGCTTCATTTTTGCAGTCTTGGACGGATCCGAGACTTTCCTGGAATAAAACAGAATATGGTGGATTGGACACTACACGATTCAGATCAGATCAAGTGTGGACCCCAGACATTCTTGTCTACAACAGGTACCAAGTCATTTACCAAAGGTCCAAGGTCGACTTTTCTCATACAAATCCCGTTCGTCGTCCTTCCGTCGTCCGTCCGTCGTTAACTTTTGCTTTAAACGACATCTCCTCCGAGACTATTGGACAGATTTCAACCAATTTTGGCAGAAAGCATCCTAAGGGGAAGGTTATTCAAGATTGTACAAATAAAGTCCCTGAACCCAAGGAGACTGGTGGGCTGGGCCTAAAGGGGTAACTTTGACAGTATGCCTTCAAACGACATCTCCTCCGAGAGAATTGGGCAGATTTCAAACAAATTTGTCAGAAAGCATCCTTAGGGAAAGGGGATTCAAGATTGTACAAATGAAGTCCCCTCCCGCCCCTCCCCCAAAGGGACAGTTGGGCGGGGCTTAAAGGGGTAAATTTGATAGTTTGTCTTTAAACGACATCTCCTCTGAGACTATTGTGCAGATTTAAACCAGATAGACGTTAAGTCCCATGGGCCTCTTTTTTATATTTCTCATCAAAAAAGAAGACAGAAACATACATCTGTATGTGTTATGATACCGTCTGATGTCATATCCGACATTTGTTATTTGTGTTTTTTCGGAATTAAACTATCGTCCTTTATTTGAAATTGTGTCATCTGTTTTGAGATTGTCGCCCCTGGGCCATAACCAAGTTTCGAAATAACCGCCTTCAACGGACTCTAAATTGGAAATGACTTGAACAGACAAGATCTAGATTAACAAAGACTTGGGAACCAAATTGAGGAGGAAGAGGAGATCACAATGTTAAGGACAAAACCAGTACTATGAAAATGGCCTTGTCAAACATTTAGTTGTATGCGCAGACAAAATAGAAATAAACTAAATTTCATATAAGAGACTCGATACTGATCGATGCTTAAAAAATTAAAAAACAAAAACAAATCTCATTCAACAACAACAAAAATGGCCGCCGTGTAGGCATCTCGATGTATGTCTCTCTAAAACTTGTTAATGTTACTGGATAATTAGTCTTGGATATTGTTGTGACGTCAATTTTTTTTTTATTATGGGGCTGAATTGCTTTATGCGGCTATTGTTTGTTTGTCAATGTCTCTCGTTTTGTTGATTCCACTCGTGTACAAATCCATCTGGCATTTTGAGTGTAAAAAATTACGTCAAAATATATCTTAGCGTCATTACCCTTTTTGAATCTTTTGATTTCTTTTCAGATCACCATTATACCCAGAGGGGAAACATCACGACTATGTTATTGTTTACAATCAAGGGTTTGTGTTCTACGCTTCATCGCAGACAGTTTCATTTTTCTGTTCTTTGAACCTGTCCAATTTTCCATACGATTCACAAAACTGCACTGTAACCATGGGTTCTTGGACGCACAATGGACATGAAATCCACGTGACCTACGCAGGAAAAGATAACAATCAGAAACACCCAATTGAAAACGGACCTGTAAGTAATGTCACACCCGACCCCCACCCTCAGTGGAGTGTCAAGGAAATGTATGCTAGGCTTTTAACCAAATGCTACACTGACCCCTGTGATGACAGCTATTTGACCATAGATATCGTGATCTTGCTGGACAGAGTGACGACATACTTTAGATTTATTTTGATTGGCCCTGCAGTTATTCTGTCATTCCTGGTTCCTGTCATGTTCACCCTCCCTGTTGGTTCGTCTGCAAAAACGATTTACGGTAAGTTGTTCAGTTACTTAATTGTATTGTGATAAAATTAAGCAGCTCTTTGAACACGTCTAGGTACACTTACCAGGCAGCCCGCGTCGGAACCTACTGTTAAAATGTAATGTACAATGTTGAAACATATGATTAGAATAAACTAAATATTGAACAACACGTTTGCATATAAGAATAAAGGAATTCACAAAACTAATGTTGAGTTGAAGCACTCATTTGAAAAACAGTTCAGTATCATTTTTGTTTATCAGTTAAATATCATATTTTTAAATCTACTTATGTGGAAATCCATCCAAAAATTGAAAAATGTGACGCATCCGGCAATAGACAACATGAAGCACAACCAAAAGGTCCTAAACATATGGAAAGGAGTTAGAAACTCACAATTAACATCATGCAAGAGAGAATGGTATACTAAGAACGAAAAGCTAATATGATCAAAACTCAAACTAAACATACCACAAATCGAACTGCAACACACGAAAAACTGGAGAACAAATAGCATCATAGGGACCGGAAAAAAAGGAAAGCATTGAATACAAAAATGCAACCTGAATCATGCCTCCGATAAATATGATATTTATAAGTGGAAGGCACCAAAACTCTGTGTGAATTACCCCGTCGCGACCCCAGATCTTGCTCGAGGCTGCTGTCATTAATGGACGCAAGAGAAGAATTAATTTTGAATAGACAAGACTCGAGTAAATCAAAGTTACGTGACACAATTTCACGATGGTTATGATGGACAAAAACCATACTCAATAGTAATACAAAATTGTCTTGCCAAAATTTAAAATGTGCGCGTAGTCAAAACATGCATACAATCTTCAATTTGTTACTGAACAACACAAGTATGCTCATGGTATTTAGATGTTGTCAATCTCAGTATGGTATTGATTTGATTTTAACAGTTATCAAAAAGGTTTTGACTTTAAAACGTAACTTGCAGTATCACGGTAGATGAAAATCAGAGTAACATAATTGGCATAAGAACTTTAAGACAAATTCAAAAAGTTAAAGTGAGCTCGTGCAAAGTTGTTCACCATGTTGTATTGGAATTGTAAATCAGAACATTTTGAGTTGGACATTTAAAATGCCGACAGTAATACTAAACACGGAGATTTTATTTACGCGTATACTACACCACTTTATTGTTTTACAAATTACTTATATCTCTTATCTACGTTAACGTCAAACTTCGTTTGCTTCTCAACAGGTATGATGCTGCTCATTAGTACGATTCTGATGACTTTAGTATTACAAGAAGCCGTTCCATTTGATCACGCATCTGTTCCTAAAATTGGTAAGAAATTTTGACAACACTTGTGTAGGTTTTCTTCTTCTTTTTCTCTTTTGCTGAAGTAACGCATTATATATTTTGAGATCATCTGATGTAATTGGGATCAGTTGAGTATCGAACAACACACGAGAGAGAGAGAGAGAGAGAGAGAGAGAGAGAGAGAGAGAGGGTTGTTGTTAAGAAGAAAATAGTAAATCGAAAAACCAAGACGTTATTCTAAGGCCGTAAGTCCATGGACATAGTAAACTTGATGATTTTATCTATAAAAGAGATAACACATCTCTATTCCTCTATCCTCATCTTTGTCAACCGCCTTTATTATTTGATGTCTCTACTTCACCGTACCAAGTAAAGACAAATAAAGCATTTAACAGTAGACAAAAAAGAAGAAATATCAGGACAAAAGACGTTTACAAACAAACAGTAGCCGCATACAAATGTCAACTACAAACTGACACGGACCACCATAAACATAATACTTAAAAGTGACGTCAAACCAACCACATGATTGGGAGGACCTTGCCAATGACCTAATGCCAAGCTACAAATCAACAACCTTCAACAGACTTTAAGGGGAACTTAATTAAGAATAGGCAAGACCAGATCAATAGAGACTAGGGAACAAAATATTACAGAGGGACGGTATATTATATCCTCAAGTTAAGGACAAAAACACACCCCTCCAATGCTATGAAAATGGTCTTGTCGACAGTAAGAGACCAGTTCTCTACAGTAATTATTACCACACACACACACACACATTAACACGTAAAGATATTTGACGTCAAACCAAATGATAAGCACAGTCATCAACGTTAAAGTGTTCATTGATGCCATCCTGCCAAAGTATACGTATCCTTTTTTGTGACGGTAGAGAATCGCATAGAAGAGATCTATACGGGAGACTTTCAAAATAACTTTACATATTTCATTTCTAATAAATAATTCTTTTGTACTTTTAGCCGTTTTCTATTTCACAACGCTGATCCAGAGTTCAATAGCGCTATGTTTGTCCATATTAACAACTTCCTTGTCAGAAAAAGGTTTAACATCGAGGAGTCCTCCGGCCTGGCTTAACTCGGTAAGAAAATACTTAGTATTCTTAAATACAGTTTAAATATATGACAACTGTTGTAGATAAAACAATACTTTTAACACCGAGACGTGCCATTGTTAAATTAAAGTTAAGATATGATAAAAACTATTTGTGCAAGAGAATCTCGTGAAGGGCCAGATCAAGCAACAAAACAATCGTCAAACCTGCCCCCTCCCCAATAAAAAACACGCAATCGGTCTTTATGTTACAGACTGAACAGTTTAAAAAAAATAAGAAAATCAAATTGAAAACAACTCGAGATGAGTGAAATCATCAGAATAAAAGACATCGACAAACTAAAAGTCGCGTCAAACAATTCAGCAACAACATAAGATAAGAATAGATTATTTTGGGAAAATTAAAGACCTTATACCATTTTTACTTTAAGTGCTCACTTTATAATGATATTAAACATACACATGAAACAATTTAGCCAACTTAGCTTTAATGTAAACGATACTGAACTATTAACAAACGGTGATGTAAGTAAATCAGATGATGAAAATAAACAGTTATTTAAAATAGTGTCTGTATATTTGATAGGAACAAGTAGGTTCAGTTATAAATAATTAAATTGATTTTTTACTGCCTAGGTTGAAATTTTAATTTTCAAAATCAAAGTATTTATGTTATATTAAGCTATTATCATATGATACCATACTTCTACTCAAAATACTGTTATACTAAATTATGACTCTGATAATTGTTGACCTGATCAATCAAGTGAACTTTAGATTTGCTTATTTTCAATAATTATTACAAGATTTTTGCACTGTCTCTTTTTTTTCTTCTTCATTCTGTCTCCTCTCTTATTGTTATCATTCTATTGTTCATCTTTCTGTCTATCTATCATTTTCATTTCAACACATGCTCCTAACTAGTTAATCAATTCCATTAACAATAAATACATTGTAGTTTATGTAATTTTGTGTACACACTTAGTAATGCTCTTACATTAAATACTCATATCATTATTATACATTAATATTTTTGTATGAGTGATCAATTTTGGTGCATTTTATATTTAATATGTATGTTTGTTATCTGTAACATTTCAAGGAGAGGGCTCAAATTGCCCAATTCCTGTTGCAAATTGATTTTTGTAATAAAACATTGAAATTGAAAAAAATTGGGAAATTAAAAACAAAAAGCCCGATGTTGTTGAAACGCATAACAGGCATCGTTAACACAATTTCAACAACTGTCTGTTTAACCAGTGTACGCAGCAACATTTGATACCAGTCGACTGTTCCAGGGTTTCATAGCTCCATTCACTATAGTTACCCGAGACATCTAAACACTCAACTATCTCAAATCCTATTGATTGTTTGTTTGTTTAGCGTGTGGCATGAGGTTATCTGTACCATGTTGTGACGTCACCGCCTTCTACGTCATATTTTGACATCAACGCAGTATGAGTCGTAGTAACACCAATCTTCTACGTCATATTTTGACATCAACGCAGTTTGAGTCGTAGTAACACCAATCTTCTTTGTCATGTTATGACATCAACGTCTTCTGTGTTATATAGTGACGTAAATACATGACTAATATTTGACATACGAAGAACAGGAGAAACTCCAGAATTACAGATCATGAGGAGAATTGCAATATGAGCGAAACATTAACAATAGAGACGGGGAAGACTTTGTTTGTTTGTATAAATTAGGGCTTAACGTCACTTCCAGAGTATTTCACTGATATCGTGACAAAAGACCAAATTAAGGAGAACAACCCAACAATAGGAAAGGAGGAGAAGCGGTGACAGGAAAGAGAAAGCAAAGCAATAGGGATAGGACGGAAAGAAGGATGAGCCCATGTAACGGCGTTTCCGCTTACTCTTCTATCGAACTTTGCATGGGGATCTTCATCGTGCCAAAGGGTTTGTCAACTTAGCGTCACCTCCGAAGGACGTGCAAATCTTTGCCTGGCTTCTACCTTTCAACCTGTCTGACTTGGGTGACCCTACCAGGAACTAAACTTCTGCCAGCATAGCTCTCCAGGTCATCGAGACACTCAAACCTCCCAACCACGATTATG
This sequence comes from Pododesmus macrochisma, assembly GCA_032359645.1. Taxonomy (NCBI): domain Eukaryota; kingdom Metazoa; phylum Mollusca; class Bivalvia; order Pectinida; family Anomiidae; genus Pododesmus; species Pododesmus macrochisma. The sequence continues at coordinate 2,860 of JAUMGZ010208044.1, read as the reverse complement.
TGTCAAACACTGGGAAGAATAAGGGGAAGACTGGGAATGAGTTCCTGTAGCGGCGTTATTGCCTACTCTTTTAGAATATATTTTGGGATCCCCAGTCCTACGGTTAAAATATTTAAACACGAGGAGAACAAGAAATGAAAAACCTTTAAATCATCGAAAATTATTGAATACAGTTGGTTTTGAATATTTCAAACTAATTTCTTTTCTATCAACAGCTATGCATTCACAGTCGTGTTTTAAAATGCGTACTGTGTATGGACACTGACCCCGGGGTAGAGGTCACCACGAAATCTATGAATATGCTACTATTAGAGGACAGTAACGATGATGACCTCTTACCGGACACTTCAAGACTGCAAAACATTGACATCAACACCAACGATAGTATCAGCGAAGTAGCTAACAACACCAGGAGGCTAGTTCAGAACTCAATTCACAACGATGCCTATGAAAAGCTAAACAGAGAATGGCGTTTCATAGCAACAACTTTAGACAGATTATTTTTTGTCATTTTCTTTTCATTGTTCATTGTAACGTCTGCGATATATCTATCTTAGGATTAGATATGCAACATGGATATTTCCATTCAATGTTATAGACATTAAATAATATATACTCATGTTTATTCTAGGTAATGTGTAAATGTTAATGAGTATAATATATTTATTTTAACGTTTGCGTGAATTGAAGATGTGCAATCTGCTTTAAGTGCAATGAGAGATTTTAGCCTTTCAGAATAAACTATTATTGATCGATTAAGTATCAATCCTGAACTTAGATGAAGTAAACATATGTATATATTTATCATCGCAAGGCAATGTCACTATATGTCCCCACCTGATTCAGTTGGCATCGCCTTTGAATGCCATCACTCATAACTTATCGTTTAGTTTCTCATATATTTACCGTTTAGTTTGTTACATTGGGATAGCAAATGGTAAATATAAGTATTGAGTTGCTTTCAGTTGGCATTCATAGGTGATATGAATACCAATAGAAAGCAGTTCAATGCTTAAATATTTACAATACCAATGTTGTTAGTTATATGAGGACTACTGAGGCGTAATGTATCAATTATAAGCTTCAATTACTTTAATAAGCTTTAAGTCACGTGCGGCAATTGTGACGACATATAGTCAAAATATTTTCATAGAAAATATCGACATTTATCTCTTTCCTCAAATGCGTTTATCCCACCGATAAATCTTTTATTTATGTTATATAATCAAAATTGTAATGAATACATTCAGTTTAACTGTAAATATAAGTAAGGAAAGGTTAAGCCTACGGGCTTCATTCAGTTTGTCAGCAACAGCAATGCGTGTTATAGGACTATAACTATATTTGCTTACAGAATCCAATTACAAAGTTTCTACTATACATTTGTCAAGGCGACTAGATTATCTGGAATTGTTTAAGCCTTTCTGAGTTTACTCTCAATCATTGTTTCAAAATACGTATTTTGTAGTAGTAGTTTGTTTATTGAATTCTTGTTCATGGTTGTAATTACCTTTGACTTGCCTCGGATGAAATTTTGCTAGATGTCATATAATATTGATGGTATATTATTTTTAAGGTAACATAACATTTCCAGGGTTTGCCTCGGCTGTAATGATATCCCAAATACTGCCATGTTGTAGTAATATGATTACGAATGTTAGGTTTTGTCTTTAATTTGATACTAGGCAGACACAATCCCTGTAAGATGTTTTTTTCCTCAATTGTATTTTTAAACGTAGTGTGAACAAACTATCAAATATTTAAGATGTAGAATAAAATAAAGTAAATTTGTTTTTATAGTACTGTCTTTCAGAAAATCGAAATTAAACAGTCTGATTAAAATTCAGGTCTATTAAGCGTACAGAGCATAGCGTACTTTGATCAGATTGACAATTAAGTAACAAGAGTAAAACCTAATTGACCCAACCGCTTCTGTCCCCTGCCCGAAGTGGCTGCAGGGCCGTAGCCTTGGATATGTCGGTTAGGGGGAAGCAATTTTTTTCTGACGCACACATATATTTGCTGGTTGGCAGAGATTTCATCATAGAAAAAAGATACATTGATACCTTTCTATGATTGCCCCTCCCCGCAGCTACGGCCCTGGGCTGGATAAGAGAAATGCAATAATTCTACCGAATACGTAGGTTGATGGCTTAATAGTTGTAGTTCATTAACAGAGTCGTAGAAACAAAAAACATGTATTTTAACATTTATCTAACCTCATAAACATTAGGTTCATGGACCAGATTGGAGTTGGATATAAAATTTTAATGCGTGTATCTAAAATGTCAAAGAACGCATCTTTCCACTCTCTCAGTACAAGATGAAGACTTAATTGTTCCATTATTAGCTACAATTATGTTTGTATCAACGACATAGTGAAGTTTTGAAATCCAAGTCAAAGTGACACATTTAATTGTGAAACTACAATGATTTTGTATACCAGAGACATGCCAGAATAATTTGTGAACAAATAGAATTTTTACACAATGTTCAACAAATATATAGTTTTAGGAAGCAAACTGATAGTATGCATTGAAATATAGCCTTCAAATAAGTTGCCTATAATGTGTTACACGGAATTAAAACCCAGTTTACTATCTCACTCACTCAAATCAATATTATGAATTTAAAAACAAAAACCAATGAGCTGTCAGCCTAGTTATTAAAACTGGAAAGTATACTGTTACCATTATATCATTAAAATAAACAACACTATTACTGTTGTTCATCATTTGATTCGACATTACTCATACTTTACTGTTTAGAATTTCACGTTGTGGTTTTTAAGCCAGGGGTATACCTTTGGTATAGCCACAGGCTTATTGGGATTACTTCTTCACACATACTCTCAAAAGAA
>JAUMGZ010208023.1:0-12119 GCA_032359645.1 Pododesmus macrochisma | reverse complement strand
TTGAACAAATCTGAATCCCCTTCCCCTAGGGATACTCCCTACCAAGTTTTGATGAAATTGGTCCAGTGGTTTAGGAGGAGAAGTCAAAAATGTGAAAAGTTTATGACGGATGGACGACGGACAGGATTTGTATAAGAAAAGTCCACTTTGGACCTTCGGTCCAGATGGACTAAAAAAGTTTATTGACTGTAATTGTGATCTTTAGTGAGTTTACCTTTTATCTAAACTGACCTGAAAGTCAATCCAATGTCTTGTGTAGATTGAAATACAAATATGTCTTGTATTAAGTATTATAAGAAAAAATATAGGAAAGTTGAATTTCTATCGAGAGCAATGAAGATAATGACATTAAATCTTATGTATTGTCTCTGAGAAAAGACTCAAAACATAAATGGATGAAAATGCTTTATATATACAAATACAAAATTGTAAATTGAAACATGCCACCAATAAATATAATATCTATAAGAGGAAAGAACCAGTACTCTGTGTGAGAGACCCTCATCCCACACACCAAGTCTAGCTAAAAACAAATCTCAAAAGTTAATATAAAGTTATTTTACTGAAACAAGGTAGGTAAGGAAACAAATTGACAAACTGATAAAAGAATTGTCTTTACAAACTCAAAATATTACAACAGCATGCTAAAATACACAACCTTGTCTAAGTATGTGCTCAAAATTACAAAGAAATCCACATCAGATATGCCATGATTTTAAAACGAAATGAAAACATTTGGTGTGACTTTGAGTACATAAGATGAAACAATATGCAACAAATAAAATCAACTCATTTACTATCAGTGTAAAATACTCAGAAAAACTGCTTGTATTGTTCTAAAAAAATACTTTAGGAATATAGTCAATTAATTTTTTCAATTTGTCAAGTTAATTTACCTTTAAACTTTTACCACAGTAAATCGTTTTTAGGGTATAAAAATATATGTTATATTCATATAATATACTATGATATATTAAAATGCTTTTCAGTATTTTACACAGACAGCACGACATGCAGTTGAACCTACTATACGTAATGGGTGTGGCATCTGTTGATGGGAACTGATTAGCTACAGGTAGTACATATTGAAGCATGCAGGGTGTGGTGATAGGCAGCTCCATCAGTTGAGACTCCCCCAACATGGACAGAGAGGACTGGTGTAGGTCTAAAGAGCAACTTGACACTGTCATGTGTTGACTGTGTAATGAATGTGATTCTGTGTCCTCTATTGTAACAGTTAATGTATGTTCCTCTTCATTTTCAATACCAAATTCATTTACACTCTTTGTTCGATTCCAGCTGGAGTTTGAAATGGGTCTAGAAACCCTGGAACTGCACTGATTCTCCATCAAACTCGAGGCAGATCCTTTGACAAAAGCGTAGTTAAGTTCTGGACGACTTTCACTTGGTTCATTTGAGCTCTGTGGATGACCATTAAGTGAATGTGTTGATTTCTGGCCGTCACAAAGAGATGGTACACTAGAGGAGAGGCGAGCCAATAGTTTATGCACCAGTTCACTGGTCTGTCTCTCTAGAGCAGTATTCACTTCCATATCATCAGGTGCATGACCACTGCAACTGTACTTTGGGGTGATATTACCCCAAGGTTCTAGATATTCAGCACTCCTTGCATTACCTATGTTATCATCAGCATCTTCAAAGACATCATCATCTATGGAAGGACAGCTTTGTGAATCTACTACTGTGGATGCGTTGTGTGCCGTATAGTAGGATATCTCGTCGGCAGACTTTTCAGCAGAGTTAGGTGAGAGGTTCATGACATTACGCTGATAAGTACGAGTGTTATCATTGGATACATCTGAATTGGAGCTTAAGTTTTCATGCTGTACTGTGTTACTCTGTATTACATTACAGTTTAATATTTCTGTCATTGTCACCTTCTCATTTGAGTGGCTGTTGATATGATTAACAGACAGCTGTTCTTCAGATGTATTCATATGTATACATTGTGAAGCAGTATGTTCAATAATAGAGTTATGTAATTTTGGGTACACAGTGTCTGGGATATTCAAGGATGAAGAATAGTCAGATTCACCTATATCTTCTTCAGACAAGCGAGAAGTCCTTATGAATCTATCCACCTCAGGCTCCATGAGCTGTCTACATTGCATGTCCCTGTGTTTAAACTGTGGCTGACCATGTTGTGGTTGTCTTAGGTCTTTCAAACTATAACTAACTGAAGGAATTTCTTTTCTATGTAAGGCTTTACTTTCATCAACAGTTTTATGCTTTAGTTGATTCCGGCGACTTTTAGTATCAGAAACATTCTCATCCACATTTTCCATGTGATTCCTTAAGTCCATGGTCAATTTACCTGATCTGGACTCTTCAGTGAGATCTACACTTTGTGGATTTGCTGAGTTGTTAAACTGCATAGAATGTGATGTGTTAACAAGTGGTTTAACATGCTTAGAAGGAGAAAGGTTACAGTTATACTTCAGACAGTCTGACAAAGAATGACCACGCAAATTGACTACAAAACCATGACTATGAATCTTTGGAAAATTATCTTCCAAAAGGATTGATTTTAACTCACCTAGATGTGTGAAGAGATTTTTTGCAACCTGTAACATAGCCTGAAAAAGAGAAAACCAAATCATAACATGACTCAACAAGTTAGGAAACATTATTTAAGTGTTTTGATGACTTATTCACCAGCAAAGCAGATAAAATTGTATATTGGTACTGGTAGAGAAGGCAACTTGATTTGTAATTTATAATTAAATACTGGTTTAATAAGCAAATCGACATCCCTAAGAACATTTGTAAAATTGTTTTTCTTTACCGAGAGAGAGAGAGAGAGAGAGAGAGAGAGAGAGAGAGAGAGAATGGGTTTTGTTGACTACACTCAATTCATTTGTCATTTGACCTTTCCTAGTTTAAAGCATGCATAATTTCAAAATACAAATGGGTAAAGGTGAAAGTATAATGTTTCTCAGGCTTACATGTTTTGTGATGAAATGCAATAATAAGATTTAAATGTTTCAGAGTAGAAATTATAAGGTGTTACCCTAGCTTGTTTTTATTAATATAATGTTATATTTCACAGGCAATGCTATAACAAGAGAACTTATGGTTGGACGATAGACCAGACTGCACGATCAGAACAACAAGGTGTGCTAAACACTATATTTGATTAAATCATAAGCTTATGACAAGATGTTCAGAACAGGAAAAACTTATAACCTGATTAACACCTTTTCATTCTACCATATTTAAATATAGAGGAACCAAAATAAGAAAGTTTCAAATCATCTTCTTGTTTTGTTATCATGTTCTTTGTATGATAGTGTGAGTAGCGATATTGGAATTTTCGAGGTTTTTATAAATCTGGTTTAAACTTTTTTTTCTTTATGGCAATAAGAATTTTATAAGAATTACCTGAGTTTGGATTTTGAGCTTTCTTTCATTCTGGAATGCTAGTGTACTTGTTAAAACAGTTGCTGTGTATTGGAAGCATTGATGAATGGTATTGATGTCCTCTTCCGTAAAACTATTGCAAAATATAAAAGCATATTAAGATACTTAAAGGGTAACTTTTCAAATAATGAAATATATATTAAGAAATTGTTAAGTTAACTTTTCAAATCATAAAGTATGTTTTAAAATAAATGAAACTCACAAAATATCACTATCAACCTTGCTTAAAGTATACCAATACACATAAGATAAATCAAAGTATCACAAAAAAGAAGGAAATGATTTATACATAAAACCTTCCTAGAAATGCCAAGTGCTTTGCAGGAAGCGAGATTATCTAATTTTAACATCTTAGGTTTGAAGCTGCTGGGGATCAAACCCATAACATTCTGCACATGAAGCGAATGCTCTAACCACTGAGCTATGCGGTAGTTTATAATATTTTCAACACAGGCCTTTATCAAGTAATCTATTTCATAAGGCAAGGTATCAGAGCACTAAAACGCTTCACATGTTTAACACGTAAGGGATTCCATATTAATTTGATTTCACAACTGCAATTATGGTGAAGTCCAGTAACATTGTATAACATTGCTTTTTAAAATCCAACAGCGCCAAGAAGTAAATGATAGCTTACAATTTTCTTGGCAGGTAACATACATCCATCATATTTTAACATGTGCATACCTATGGATTTCTCGGTTAATTGGCACGACAAGGCAGGTCGGTCTAGAAATAGGTCACCCCAGTGTTTTCAACTGGCTAAACTTTCCCCCTAACATTGTACAATAATATGAAATTCAACAACATGATTTCAAAATAAGGCTACATATCAAAATTCCATTTTTTTTACAAATTTCTTCACAGAGATAACGATTGTTGGCCCGCACAGTAAATAGCTATTGTGTTGTTTATTTATAGGCGATACATTTCAATTTATATGAGGACATTAATTGTCTCAATGTAAAGTTTGTGATCAGGTCTTCTTTTTAGCTGTCAGGAATAACAATCTGACCCTAAGCCAACTAACTTACTATTTTCGCAATGTTGATATCAAGATTAGGATAACAAACTTTGTTTATGGACAATGATAGGCACAAAAAAAACGTCAAAATGTGGTAAATACTGAGGTATGAGTAATCCAATAAGTTTGCCTTAAGAAACTGAAAAATAGTAAAAATGTGCCCAATACAGTTATTCTTACCTTTCACTATCTTGCTTGTTTACAACACAAGCCAATGCTATAAGACTATTGTCATTTCTACTTGATATAGGAACACATAATAATGACTGTAGACTAAACCCAACAAAGTCTTCCACCTCCTTCCTTTTATCCTACAAAGTAACCAGCAATACATTATTCTTAATACATGTACTTCCAAAGTGTTATTCAAGATCTGAATGGGTTGCTAAAATATTCATATTCTTCAGATGATAATTAACACACCATTGCTGTTCCTAGATGAAGAATTGTATAAATGGATATGATCTTTGGTCGGGGACGGAATATGTGCCTGTTTAAAGGATCTATTTACCCTTAACTCGAAGACCTGAATTCTAGTCAAACTTACATCAGGTTGACTTATAAATACTAAAACTTTCTAATGGATTTCAATATTCTACAATATCACTTTTTGTTTGTGGCTAATTCTATTAACATTTCTGATAATAATAAAATCAATCAAAAAAATTACTTTTTTCAAAGAAAATTATTTCTATTTTGCCTTTTTCTTGTACCCATTAGACACTCACCAACGGTATATCCTGTAATTTGAGTGGTTTCTTCATTTCCAGTACAGTAGAAAATGCACTCTCCTGTCCCTAAATAATTCAAGGAAAGCAACAAGAACATGTATATAAGCACAGTGATACTTAAGTGAAATAAAAGGTTGCAACAAAATATCAAGTACATTGAATATTTATATGGTAGTGATGGGTTTTGTTTTTCACAAAAATTATTACGCAATATTCGAATAAAACCTTTTCTTCCAAAATCTTCTTCAAAAATAGTTATATTTAATGGAATTCTTGTTTAGTAAACTGAATTTGAGACATTCTACATTTCAATATTAATATGTTAAGTTGTTATGGAGTTATGGCTTTTACAAGACTTGCTGACAGTTTGATTACTTAAGTGTATACAGAACATCTTTGATGTATGTCCTAATAATATTGCCCAAGTCCACTCAACGCTGGAGACTTAACAATCTTTGGCAAGGAACATTATGTCTATATCCTTAAAAAATAGATTCAGCTAAACACTTGCATTTTCCTTAATTCATATAAAAATGGATAGTAATGTGTCAATGACCTTTATGTGATTCAGTTATTAGATTTCTCGAAGCAGTTTGGTGCAAAAGATTCAGAAAACAGAGACAGCAGCACGCACAGTACAGGAAACATTTTATGGACACTATAACACTTAAACTTGGATATTGTGTCATTGATTTGTAATATCTTCAGCAGCAAGTATATCTGTATGCACAACTTGGAGTAGTGTCGTCTCATACCGTGTAAAACTTGTATAGAAGTTCAACTGTAATTCCTCTGATGGATCCTTGACACTTACTTTCTTGTTTTATTGATTATGCTGTGGCTGGCTTTAAGGGAAGCCATTAATAAGAATCACTTAAACACAACTCAGGCCTTACTACTACTACTTCTTCATCTCTCAAAGCATGTGCAGTGAAATATACACTTAAACACGACTCAGGCCTTACTAATACTACTCCTTCATCTCTCAAAGGATTTGCAGTGAAATATCAGAACTCAACTTTCTAATCGAATCAAAAGAAATATCATTTAATTCATGAAGAATTAAGATTTATTAGTGTAAAATGATAAAAGTCAATGTACAATTGAAAAAAGCAAATTTTCAACAACAAAAATTTAATATCCTCCACTGAAGAGCTAAAGGGTAATAACTTAGCCTAAGAATCCCTACCAGTCAGCTGTGTGATGAAATTTGAACTTAATTCAATTTCTGACAAGCAAATTTGTGGAATTGATGTCCCCCACTTGATGGCCATATGGTTACAGCTTTAATGGGTTGTTTTAAGGCTGCCTTAGGCATCTGTGAACCAGTTTTCATTTACATCAGTTGATATTTAGTGAAGTTATCACACAGAAATGAGTGAAATTTTAGTAAGATCACTAATTTGTGCAAATAAGCACATGTTGCATGAACTTAGCCAGAGTCGTGTCATTGTGTATATGTATACCAAGTTTGATTGAAATCATATTTAGGGTAATTAGAGTATGGAAACCAATTAACCAATGAGAACTTAGTAACCTCATATATATACATGTAAATATGCATGCATCCCATTGGCTACTTAACTTAATCAAAGTCTTGTCATTAAGTATACATGTATGCATACCAAATTTCATTGGAATCAAACCTTTTTTAGGCCAGTAAAAGCACACAAAAAATTAACCAATGAGAATTTTTCAGCCTAATATATGCATAGAAAATAAAGTTCACTCCTAAAATATTCTAATGAAAGCAAGGGACAAAGGGAACTTTTGCACCCTTTTGATTTGATTAGGTCTATGGAGCTACCATAATAAGTCATTTGTTAAAGTCAAATGATGATATAGACCTTATTAGTGATTGACATTGGTAATAATTCTAGAGAGTAGACAGACAACTGTTAGCCACAGTGTCAGTGTTTATGTTCATGACAGTGGCATGTTTGCTAAATGTTTGTATGCAACAATACTTACAGGAAATCTAATTTCTTGATCCAAAACTTTATGACCAATGACCTGCAAACAAATTAAGTCAAAAATTAAATTCACATTATTTATAAATTTAGCACCTCTGAATGGGAAGCTGCAAAATTTCATAAATTCTAAATCAAAATCAATCTTTTGAGGAATGTTTATTTCACTTATTATCTTCAGATTTTTTTTCATTAACAACTTACATTTTTCAATTCTAAATACTTATATTTATGCTTTGTACTCAACAGCCATCTCTCTTATTTTACAAAAACAAACTTAAACCAACATTTTATTTGACTACCGACAACTTTTTGGTGGCAGCCAGAAGTAGTAGGACAAAACAGCTACAATGTTCTAGAGTTGTCTACATTCATTCCTGTTTTACCTTACTGACCTCTTTTTCTTGTAAATTATATATTTTTTGTTTCAAAAGCCTTTATTTTATAAAATGGTGTAATTTAAAAGCAAAACAAGGTATCTAACACAACTTTACTTATACATGTACATGGATATGTTGTTTTGAATGATTCGACCTACAGCGTAACCTTCGGCCTCAACAAATATACCTATCTCTGGTAAAATGTATCAAAACATATAACATGCTACATTTCATATAATATATACAACCCATTGATTATGACAATAGACATTTATTTAATGAGAAGATAAAAGCATACCAGGATACATATATTTTGTTTAAGAGAAAAATAAAATTGCATGTCTATGTTAACTATTAGCGTTAACTATAACGCAACATGATACACATTTACTCGATCAGTGGTGACATAATTACAACCTTACAAGCAAATGACACACACTTAGCTAGAAGGACACACATGAAATACAATATTTCTAACAACAAATGGATTGAGATAATAATTCGCTAATGCAGGAGCCATTAAAAGTGTAATGGAAAATATGTACCAAAATAAATTATACACTTGTTCAGCAGCAATTGTAGATTTGTTTATGGGCACACAACATAATGCACACCGACTCTAGTAGGAAATATGAAGACAATAGTCTATCCATGTCTCAACTGGGAATCACAATTGTTCAGAATATATTGATTCATTCAGTGTCTACAAGAGATACAATTTAATATTGCATAATATTTGTAACATTTGATTTGGGCTCTAGTATGTTCACATCCTTCTAACATTTATTGATGTCAAAAAAGGAATTGGAGGACAAAAACTAAGATTTTATATGTCATAATTATTATTGACCAGCTGTTAAAAATGTACTATAAATTCCAAATTTGACATTAATGCAAAAACTTAGTGTTTATGCAACCACATAAAATACAGAACTTATGTCTTGCTGTCCTTCACCAAGTGTCAAAGGAAAAACAAAAAGATGATAAAAGACATTTTTTGTAGTCATATATATGTTAGTTAGTTAAGGTTGGATAGTACATGTAATGTGTATTTGAAACGGGATATCCATTGATTGTGTGAATTGGAGACACTAACAGTACTAAACACAACATGGAGAAATGCTAATTCAAAATGTATCTGTACATACCTGACAAAATAACTCTTGCGTTTCCGGCACAACCAAAAGGAGAAAAGCACATTCTGCTTCAGTGTGTATTTCAAGCTGAAAAAAAGATGTGAAAGATGAGAGACTAAAAACAGAAATGCTTCCCCAAACAACTTAATATTTTTGACATAGGTTACTTATTGTATTGATTAATGCTTTGACATCACAAGATGCCTTTAACTTAATAATCTAAATTTACTACTGTTGTTTTAAACCAATATTCTAATAAATCATCATCATCATCATCATCAAGGTTAAATATTACCACCATATGTGACACACTTCAAAGTTACTAAAATATTAACATCATATGTGGCAGTGAGTCTTTAAGGTTAACAAGATCCAAAGTTTTTAAAGAACAGCAAAGCCCACCTTTTTATAACCAACAGTATTTATAAATTAAGTAAATCTGGCTGAAATGAAGGCACTATGACTTTTTGCAATGACACGTGTCATTTCTGTTGTGTACAATTGCAGTTGGTTTTTTCATATAATACATGCTTTGAACATTAGAAAATAATTCCCAATTATCTCCAACTGAAACAATATGGTGATAAAAATCTTTGCCAAAAGTAAGTTAGTATTGTACATACATATTTCATCACTTTGAGTTGAAGGGAAGCAGCATCCTGGTCATGTAACTCTCCTGTAAATGAAAACCATACAAAACATATAATGGAAGGTGAATGGTCACAAGGTTACTACCATAATGTGTTTTCTCAAAATTCTGTGTTGCCAGATTCTCAAGCGAATAAAGATGAAGAGCAAAAGAATTTTATTAGGGAGAAATTAATAAGATCAAATTAGAAGATTGAGCCCTATCATTTGAACTAATTTGAATCCCATTCCCCTATAGATGCTTATATCCTTTTAAGTTGGGATAAAATCGACCCAGTGGTTTTAGAGAATTAGTCTAAAGAGTGAAAATTAATGACAGATAAAGATGGCAGACATTCTTTGTGAAAAGTCCACCTTGATCCTTTTGTCCAGACGGTCAAGACAAACTAAAAAGTAAATAAGAGGCCTATGAGGCCTTGATATCCAACTGGTTTGCTATAGAACAATAATTTGATTTAATCCCTATACTACATAAACTATATTTCACTCCAGGGTCAGCCCTTAAAAGAACTGAAGTAAATGATAAGTCATCCCCAAGGTCAGGAGGCAATCATTAGGGTATTGGGTATCATAAATTCTCAATTTTTGCTTCCTTCTGACACCCTGTGACAGCCAAGACAATCAGATGAATATCTGAATCCCTATTATCTACCGGTACCACATTTGCTTAAATTTAATCCAGTATATATAAATACTGATATTCATCAAATATTTGTCTAAAGTGATATGTTACACCTTAAACAAACTGGAATTTGCAGGCTCAGTGGTGCAACATAAACATTAAGCTCTCAGCTTCTTCATGTTTACTTAGTGAAAAACTATTGAAAACTTGTCATTTTTTCCTGTTTTTGATCTTCTGGTGGCTGAGTACAATGATTTAAAGAATCTGAATTCTCTTTCCACAGAATGTATCCTTTCAAATTGATCCCAAAATACATGCCAGTAATCTATTTTGACCCTGGGTTCACATCTTAAACAAACTTGATTTTCAACACCCCAAGGTTCATGCATATGCAAGCATTAAAGTATAGGCCTTCTACAGTAGTTTATTAGAAGACTTGAAAAATATAGATCCCCTTCCCCTAAGGATGCATCCTATAAAGTTGGGTTGCAGTTGACCCAGTGGGTTTGGAGAAGACAAAAAAGGAAAAGTTAACAATAGCCAACGATTGTGACGGATAACATTTCATTGAGAAAAGTTCACCTCAACTATTGGCCTAAATGGACTTAAAATATGAAAGTTTATTAATATGTAGCTAGACACCAACATCAATACAAATTTTAAAATGAGAGAATCATATCTTTTGACAAGATAAAAATATACATAAAATTCAACGGGTGATAAGCATAAGTTTCAAGGTTAAAAGCTTACTGAAAGTATAGATTCAGATAAATTATTGATTCAGAACGTTGAAATCTGACCGTGCAAAAGTGTATCTTCCAAAGCACAAGCTGCTTCAGATCATAAAAGAGATTTGCATGTAGAAAACTCAGCAGAATCGCTCTCCGACAAAGTAATAGCATATTTTCTAAGACCATCTTTCTTCAGTGCTAGAAAGCAGAGTGATGGATCAATTCTATCAGGCTACACACAATGTGCACAATTGTGGTCAGTGAGCAATCCAATTTACAAACAACAGTAATGACTTTCTATTATCAAACCCAGTCAGCTTACTTGTATAGCCCAAATGAGATGATCATCACAACCTAAGGCTTATTGTTGTAATACACCAGCAAATTTAACAGCCAATCACCTTATTTTAAAGGTGTTCATTTTCTTGTTTTCACTACATGCTCTAATAATCTCGTCCACAAGTTTCAACATTTCAATCAAATGTTGTTATTTTCATCTATTAATACTAACCAAACAAGTAATATCGGTACCTGATCTGAAGACGACAATTGTAAGTTATTCTAATTAACATCGCTTGAGGCAGATTGCCGTAATAGCACATTAATCAGAGGACAAATGCAATGCAATAAAAGAGAATCCAGTATGAATTACTTGGCTATAATGGATCAACTAGGAGCATTGATTAGCTTCAATCACATGATTTATCTCTGTAGTGTAACCCTTATTAACATTAACACTTTGGTCTTGTTATGTCATGTGATCACACACTGTGTTGTACACTGCAAGAAGCCCACCAAGCATAAATGTTTAGTCTCATATAAGAAGCTTTTTATAGGGTTTACAATATTGACTAACCTGTATCTAAAATAAAGCACAAGCTTGAACATTTTATATTCTTATTTTGCTTATATTTTACTACATCTTGGAACATATTTAACAAATACGGCAATTTCAGTAGAAAATGTTTCTACTGCAAAGTGTAGAATGATTTCCATAAAATACATCTGACATAAAAGAGTATATTATATATCCACACAATTCCATTTTAAGGTGGCTCAACCCTTTCACAATTAACCATTAAATTTTCTTGAAATTCTTATATACATTCATCATATATATCCTTTAAAGATGATTTTATAAAAATTGAGGCATTCCAATGAGCCGAGCAACCTTAATGTATAGTAAACGATCTGTGAGTTACAGTTCACATGATTCCTGTACAATGTACACAGACTGAAATAAGCACACAATTTTTAAATGCTAATACTCAGAAAAAAGTGATGTCACAGAATTACAAACAAGAGGCCCATGGGGCCTTAATGTCCATCTGGATTGAATATTTTTGATCATATGGTCAAATATTAAACAAAGTTGTTTCTCCATGCCCTAAAGTTAATACAAACCAAAGCATTATGCACTATAGGCCTTCTAGTTT
>JAUMGZ010208012.1:0-12120 GCA_032359645.1 Pododesmus macrochisma | reverse complement strand
CCAAGGTGTCACAATGAGTGAATCTGTAACCAAGGTGTCACAATGAGTGAATCTGTAACCAAGGTGTCACAATGAGTGAATCTGTAACCAAGGTGTCACAATGAGTTAATCTGTAACAAAGGTGTCACAGTGAGTGAATCTGTAACCAAGGTGTCAAGATGAGTAAATCTGTATCCAATGTGTCACAATGAGGTAATCTGTAACCAAGGTGTTAAACATGTAAAGTTTCAAACTTAAACGGACCAATTAATATCATCATCCGTGTGAGAGGACCTCACAATTCATCATGATTCAACGTCTAGTTCTGGCACAAACATAAGGAAAGACTGGCTTTTAGAATATGTTGTTTATGTCTAGCAGACAATAGGGAAAGAATGACACGTCCGACTAGGTGCTTTGGGTTGTTGGCCATTATAGGGAAATGGTATGATTAAGACATGAAGCATTCGCCATATTGAATGAATATCACCCGAAGACACTGGTTGATATGATGCTATATAAACCTGTTGATTTCTAAGACACACATGCATGAACTATATTTATGGCAGTTTTTTATAAAATGTTTCTTTTTTTTATTAAAAAATCCAATTTATTCACAAAACACAAAAAGTCGATTTTATTATTTGTTCATGGGTATTTCTACCTGTCTTTCAAACTTATATGAAGAAACTTAAAACGCCACATGTTGCTAAAGCATACTATGTTTTTTGTATGCACATGTTTGTGCATTCAACATTTTTTGGATTAGAAGGTTGTGTGTTCCCCTGAAGGCAGAGCAAGTTTCTTTAACCGCGCGAAACTGGTGAGCGAATCACGTGTCGTTGGACGACCACTTATGGGAGGCAAGGGTGCGAACTCTTGTCTTTGGTTAGGTCTTTCTCTGTCCGGAAACTTTTCCGTTTCTGGTTCTGTGTTATTGAGAAATTCTCGCTGTTTCTCGTGGTCTTTGTTGTTCTGTTTAGGGGAGAAGTGAGATCGATCCTCCATAGGATTTCGTTTGTTATCTGAGACGGTGAAGATTCCAGAATCTTCGGCTTGTGTTGCCAAGAGGACCCTGATCTGCAAAACCAATGAACAGTTAAAGTGCAATCGTTAAAGGTTATTCGCTTATAAAAGGCCTGATATCTCTAAATTACAAGACAAGACACCGATAGTATCAATGGCAGCTCCAAAGCTCGTGACTATACTCAATATTGACTGGACATCACACACACACAAACAAGTTTAAAAATGAGTGCAAAAACAAAATCTCATAATGAATACTAATCAATGTTCACTCGACTATGCATCAGGTGAATTTCTTTTCAGTAGAGTATTGGCGTGGTAATTTTGTTGCAGCACTTAACAAAACACAAGCAAGATATAAGATGAAGAACATGTATAGGATATAAAAATTGGCTCGGCTATAAATACTTTTGCATCACTACTGCCTGTTACAAGTATTATTGAATTTATAGACGCTATACCCACTGAGACTATAATGCTTGTAAGCTCAGAGTTGGTATGTTATTTACACCACAGGATTTAATGGTGGTATTATGTTTGATATGTAACCCAATGATGACCAACAGAAAAGTGTCGAGTACTAGTCTGATATTAATAGTATTGATATGTAGCATATAATAATATTAATTATGATAAATAAGCAAAAGGTCATACACTCTGTGCTATACCCGTTAAGAAGTATTGTTATATTCACTTTGTAGCAAATAGTATCTGAATACATAAAACCATTACCCTGTTGTTTCTTAGTGGAGAACAACAACAGCAAATCGATGCTGACACAATCGCAAACACTATTTCTTGGAATGCACAGAAGGCGACCAAAAGGGGAACGATCCACCGGAAAGTGTCTGCCTGCAAGTCATGTCTCTGTAACGATTGAAAAATGTTTTAAATACAGAGAAGTGCATCATTTCTTTGTGAAATGAAAAGTATTTTTTACAAGCCTAACAAATATAATAAACGAGTAACTTTCTTAGTAATGCGTCTTTTGCATAAATGTTTAGTTATTGGTGGGAAGACATAATGGCTGGTTTACTGAGTTTCTTCTCATTGTACATTCTACTCCTGGGTTAACAACATCAAGAAGACATAATGGCTGGTTTACTGAGTGTCTTCTCATTGTACATTCTACTCTTTGGTTAACAACATCAAGAAGACATAATGGCTGGTTTACTGAGTGTCTTCTCATTGTACATTCTACTCCTGGGTTAACAACATCAAGAAGACATAATGGCTGGTTTACTGAGTTTATTCTCATTTAGTCCTGTACATACCGCTCCGGTATATTCATGAATATACCGGAGCGGTATGTACAGTCCTGGGTTAGCAACATCAAGAAGCCATTGCGTATCATGTCTTCGTGGTTTTCCAACAAAAAAAACGTCTGTACTAAAATCAACATTCAAATTACTTTTAAACGTCATATTTAGAAATTATGCAAACTTACAAAGACGGATACCACTGACGTGATGATAAAACAGATTGGTCCAAAAATGGCGGCGTTTAGAACACTGAGAACCAGGAATGTCAATTTCTGTAAATGAATAAAACGAAGAACCATTTTGAAATACAAAACGTAACAGAAATAACGCACTCGGTTGCTTACCTACATGATGTGGGTTAAGTTCAAGGTAAAAATGCAAGCGATTTACTTATCAAAGCAATCCGTCGAACTGTTCGACTAAATCTCAAATTTCAACCAAATGTGGAGTACGTATCAGTACGTATCACTGGGGAAGAAGGTTGGGATTATAAGTACTTGTACTTGTCTGGTCAGTTGAAAATATCATTCCTGTTTTTGTATATAGTGTATTGCATCAAAATAGCCAGCCGATGACTGATAAGGCAATATACACTGACCTTAATGCCAATGAACATTATTACAATTGTAAAATACATTGTGTTAAAACAGTTTTCCTACAGTTTGCTGACTCATAAAACATTTGTTATTTCTGATCGACACTCATTAACCGGGGAATTACACGGATCATGCTGTCATCTGCTTTGCATGTTTTTCCTATAGAGAGGGAGTGAATGTCTCGATGACATGAACAGCTTAACTTACAGGAGTTGTTACGCCTGTTAGGGTTACTTTACGCCTGTTGCTGTAACTCAAGCAAGAAAAGTGTTTTTGTTATATTGGGGTTTAACGTTTCCTTCTACCTCGTCCTTTTCACCGCTTCTTTTGCTGCCCCTTTTCTATCTTGTTCTCGTTACCGCTTCTCTTGCTGCCCCTTTTCTATCTCGTCCTCGTTGCCGCTTCTCTTGCTGCCCCTTTTCTATCTTGTTCTCGTTGTCGCTTCTCTTGCTGACCCTTTTCTATCTTGTTCTCGTTGTCGCTTCTCTTGCTGCCCCTTTTCTATCTTGTTCTCGTTGCCGCTTCTCTTGCTGCCCCTTTTCTATCTTGTTCTCGTTGTCGCTTCTCTTGCTGCCCCTTTTCTATCTTGTTCTCGTTGCCGCTTCTCTTGCTGCCCCTTTTCTCTCTCGTCCTCGTTGCCGCTTCTCTTGCTGTCCCTTTTCTATCTTGTTCTCGTTGTCGCTTCTTTTGCTGCCCCTTTTCTATCTTGTTCTCGTTGCCGCTTCTCTTGCTGCCCATTTTCTATATTGTTCTCGTTGCCGCTTCTTTTGCTGCCCCTTTTCTATCTTGTTCTCGTTGCCGCTTCTCTTGCTGCCCCTTTTCTATCTTGTTCTCGGTGTCGCTTCTCTTGCTGTCCCTTTTCTATCTTGTTCTCGTTGTCGCTTCTTTTGCTGCCCCTTTTCTATTTTGTTCTCGTTGCCGCTTCTCTTGCTGCCCCTTTTCTATCTTGTTCTCGGTGCCGCTTCTCTTGCTACCCCTTTTCTATCTTGTTCTCGTTGTCGCTTCTCTTGCTGCCCCTTTTCTATTGATTCTCTGTCCCGACATGACTGAAGATTGTTAAAGGGACATAAAACCTTAAGTAAACAAACAAACGAAAAGGATCATAACCGATTTAACATATTCGCAATCGTGTCCCTTTATGCTCCAAGGCGTTTAATACATCTTACTATAACATTTTGTGTTGAATGCATTATATACATATTCACTTACAAAATAGTTGAGGGTCGCTTTGTTCCTATTGGACATACAGGCCGCCATTGCTCCAGCTACACAGTACTAGGAACGAAATAAAATTGAAGAAAATAATTTGCAATTTTCAAAACAGAAAATATTAAAGTGAATGAAGAATGGCACACTGTTAGGGCAGTTTTATCTTTTTTCTTTAACTGTTGTTGTTTGTGTTGTTGTTGTTGTTGTTGTTGTTGCTCTTATTTTTGCTTTAGGGGATTTTTTGTGTTGTTTTGTTTTTGCATTATCTATATGTGTTGTTGTTGTTGTGTTTATTAGGGTTTTTATTGGGACGTTGGTGCACCAAACACAAATCCAATAATATCTCCTTCATCATTTTCTAAATTTCGCTATTTGTACATTTGCACATAGAGCGTTATCCATATTAGTGTTTAACTTTAAATATTGTTAAATTGACAGTTATATTGATGGATATCTCGAATATCTCATTGATTAACCATGTGTTGTTTTAACTAACCCATAGTCCACACCAGATGGGTGCAGACGATATAGTGAGAGAAACAAGTGTCGTCTGCGTTTGCTTTAGTTCTGGACTTGCAGTAGTTTGTAGGAAATCATCTTCCTCCATGAAAACAAACATGAGTACATCCACAAGGCCTAGCAGCATGCATATTCCGCCCAGACCAATCTGTACAGCGCCCAAAACCTTTATACCAGATAGGGGAAAGTTCTCTATTTTACTGGTATCCACACCATCTACCTCGATAACCCTACCGGGCATCTGTACAGAAAAAACACAATACGTCAAAGTGTGACTTTATGAATTTGGCATTAAGGTTATGATAAAACGGATATCAAATTTACTACAATTGTCGAATCAAATCAAACTATTCAATACAAAAAATCCTTGTTTTGGTACAAACATAAATATACACATTGAAAAACAAATACACTTAATATTTTGGCTAAGGGTATATGGTGGTAATGATGCTGCTTCGAGGGTTTGTGTAGACTAATGTACGGAAGCGTAGAAGGGACATTAAAGAATTTTTTCTCGACCCGGCGAGAATTAATCTCGCCTAGGCAAGAAAAATCACGACCCGGCACGACCTCATTCTCGACTAGGTAAGAAAGAATCTCGCCCCGACAAGAACTAATCTTTTTCTCGCCGAGGCGAGGGTTGTTCTTATCTGGGCGACATTCATTTTTTTCTTTAATGTCCCTTTTACGTGTCCGTACTGATATTTCTTTGTGGGAGACAAAATCCCGCAAAAATTAATAAAATAAAAATATTTGCATGTTGGCAGTAACGATGTTTGAATATAAAATTTGTCTGCTCACACAGAAAGCTTTGAATTAAAACTTATAGTCAATGAATATAGTAAATGTAAATATATTCATATACGCATATTACATTTTACTATTATCAATTATTGCAGATTGGGGAAGTTGTGCACTAGTTTCTGATATGTTTCTTTAGACACAAGCATTTCTAAAATACAAATTCAATGGAATGTAAATTCCAATCACTTCAACTTTCAAAATACTATATAGTCTAGCAATTTCAGATGATGAATTGCATTTACAAATGTATTAGCTGTACCGCCAAAATGACATTCCATGATGTGCCTTACCTTGATAAAAACGAACATGCTGATTAAGACCAGTCTACTTAGAACTTATTATTACACTGTTTGGGGACAACAATTTATGAGTGAGTACATATTCGTATTGGTATATTGTTGAAAAATAATTTAAATTACCCATATTTGGAACACATCGACGAAATCAGTGGGAAAAATATTTACTTGCCTGATTTATATTTGTGTTCTTTTTGAGTGTATGCCATATACATCAATATTCAACAAGATAAGTGGAATCAACACAACAAAGGGATTGACAAACCAACACAATTGCAACATCAAACTATTCACCAGAATAAAACAAAGGAACTTAAATAACATCTCAACAACTATTGTTTTAGACTATAGAATAATTCAACACCTCCACGAATGTCGCTTTTTAGCATACAGGCCGAATGGTAGATAGAAAACTCTTCACAATAGTCAGTTATACATTGTGGGTAAATATTTATCAAGTGCGATTCATTTTCGTCGTTCGAAAATTCTGCCACATTATAAGAAAGTGTTTTCGTCCATTTGTACATTCGAAACGTATTAGTGTGAAAAATGGTTTAAACAAAGCTTGAATCTAGAATGAAAATAATAGTATACGAAGAATTTACTTTAATACAGGAAATATGCTGACGAATAATATAAAGTGTGCAATACTGTAAATGAATGAATATGTGTATGCAGACACAGACAAACAAACGTAGTATATACCGTTATTCCCATGAAGTAGACAATCGCCAATAAAATAAAAAATAACTGATTTATAATGCAAAACATTGAACAATGAAAAAGACTATGCTGACAATATATGAATTATTCTTCGATTAAGCATCACTTACATTTTGAAATATCACGAAAATGAACTAAAACATAAGATTCGTATGCAATGAATTTCACTCAAGCTAGCTACTATGCACAATAATACATGTTACTACCTTACTATCTGATAATGACTTCGTCTCAAATGCATCTACAATCTGTAAGGAATTGTTTGGGATTAAATACTATATAGTAGTTTTTGTGAGTTTGTTAGATTTTAACTGAGATAAATAATGCTGTATCTTGATTCCCGGTTAATTAATTTCGTAAAAAATAATCATGAAAATGATGTTTACAGAACAAACTATTGTTGGTGATTTTATTAAGAAAAGATATACTTAGGTTAATCATTCATATACATGTATAAGCTACGACTACGTTTAAGCCTGATAATAAAGTTACTTTTACATTAGAGTCCATCGACCAAAAATGTGTTTTTTATCAAAATATTAAAAGTGTGGTATTCTGCGTATGACGTATTCAGTGATATACATTGAACATTACGATAAACTGATTATGATGTTTTAACTGAACTGTATGTATAATAACTGGTTGTAGTATACCTCATTGACGTAACAGCAGCGCTGATTGGCTACAGCGTACCACATGCCAGGGCAATAAAAACATCGAATCTCCCTGGGTGCGCGCTCCAGGGAAATTCGGTGTTTTATTTCCCTGGAGCACGTGCAACCTTATACACCTCTGGTGCAGATCATTAAATAATAAGTGCATTATGCATACCGTTACAGGTCTAGTTTGTTTTTTCGGTTTAATTTATGACCTCGCTCACAGGGCCTTAAATGTATAATAACATCTTAAGCTAAAACTCATTTTTATTGAACTATGCAATTAACAAATCATGACACATTAAGTGAACTGCATTGAAAACTGATCATGACGTATTTATATGTAATTGTGTATAAATATGTAACAAACCGATTAAGGCATATTTAGTGAACTGTGAACCTGATTATGACACGTTTGTTGGACCATGCAAAAAACTGATTACGAGATATTTATTAAACTTTTTAACAATCTAGTTATGACGTATATATTGTACTTTTAGCAAACTGATTATGTTGTGTTTGTTGAAGTATGTAACAAATTGATTATGACGTACTTAGAATGAACTTTCCGACAACTTAATTATGACTTATTTATTGAACTATATTACAAACTGATTATGTTGTGTTTGTTGAACTATGTAACAAACTGATTATGACGTATTTATTGAACTATATTACAAACTGATTATGCTGTGTTTTTGTTGAACTATGCAACAAGCTGAGTATGACGTATTTATTGAACTATATTACAAACTGATTATGCTGTGTTTTTGTTGAACTATGCAACAAACTGATTATGGCGTATTTATTGAACTATATTACAAACAGATTATGCTGTGTTTGTTGAACTATGCAAAAAGCTGAGTATGACGTAATCGGTGAACTTTTTAACAACTTTTAAAATTATGTTATAATTATTAAGCTATTAACAGTCTGATTATGACGTATTTGGGAACTTACTGACAAATTGATAATGACGCATCTATTGAACTAATTTGACAAACGGATTATGACATATTATGGAGCTGTTTAATTAGCTGATTGTGACGTACTTTTTAGCAAGGTTCTATTACATCCTTATTATATGACACTTATTTTAAGTCGATGTTTCCCCCATTAATGCCTATGTGTAGTGTTTGAACGTGAAGGTATCCCGATAATAATATAACATTTGAGATAGAGCTATACCCCGATTGAATTTGTGACAAAGGTAGAACATATCTTTAGTATGACGTGTTTTGTGAAGTAGTTCACACCTGGATCATGATATAACATCAGTAAAACTAGCTTCAATATAACACCAGGATACCTTACTGTCCTGTAGCTCCTCCACCTCGGTTAGTTTACCAGTCATCTGTAACATCGTCATAAAAGTGGACATATTATAGCCATTGTGTTTTGGGAACAATGGAATATACAAATGTAATTTGTTTCTATGAAGAATGACTTTTCTCAATAGATTGACAAGAGATAAGATACATGTGGGTTTTTCATATTATGTATCGTCGACTCTTTGAAACGGGCACCTCAAAACTATTTTTTCAAGAGGTATTATTAGTTACATGTATATATGTTTTAGGCAGTTTATATGGGCTGATATAACCTGTCTGAGTTTTATATTTCACGAACCGAAGGCGAGGGAAACATACAACACAAACAGGTAATATCAGCCCATATAACCTGCCTTAAACCCATATAACGAGTTTTTCACACAGCAATTTTTTCTTTATATAAATGTACATGTACATTTGAATTCAAATACAAATTGAAAAGCAAACAAATTTCAATGGAAGCTGCATTGTGCAATACATTTGCTTTTAAAGTTTATGGACGTCACAATCAGGAGTTGCATTATGACGTGATTGTTTTGCATGTGAATTGTTATAACCCGTATGAGGCTGGTCATACAGGAATTTAAAACGGGCTAAGCGACCAATCAAATGCCGACAAATTTATTTGCAGTGTGACAATAGATTATATTTTTACATCCCTATTTACGACAAACGAAAACAAATATATAATTTAAATTCAATAAATCCAAAACGCGACCTTTTTTCTAACTGGTAGAATTCTATCGTACGATATTTTTTCTCGCTCGCTGGTACTAGACTGGTTCTCTACCTTTGTTACCATAGTCTCTCTCCGCCAGGACGGCGCTCCGTTATACAAAGACATGTAGCTTGTCAATCTGAAACCACTCGGGCCTTTCCTTCATACTTCCGGCCCGAGTGGTTTTCCGATTGGTAGCTTGTAGCCATCTTGAGTAGGTGTTCCTACTCCAGCGATATGCGCATATTTCGCGCGTTGTTTATGACGTCAAAGAAGAAAGTTGTTTTTCGATGAGGTCATAAACAACGCGCGAAATGTGCGCATATCGCTGGAGTAGGAAAACCTACTCAAGATAGCTACTAGCTACCTGCCTTTGTATAGCGGAGCGCCGCCCTGGTTGAGAGAGAGAGAGAGAGCAGCGTAACAACAGGAGAGAACTAGTCTATCGTCGGTACTCGACAGCAGCTTGGTTTTGCTACAGTTTCACCCACGGACTTTATCTTGCCGTGATATAAACTGAAACTGGTGTTTTATGTATTTTATGTTCTATCTAGTTCATAGGTTGATTGAATTTTTACATATCCAATTCGCTGTTCCCTTTCTCTTGAGACGAGTAAGTAATACGCATTTTGAAAATCAAACGGAATTTTAACAATTTTAAATCCTTACTGAATTGATGAGCTAGGACTTGGCTAAAATTCGTCTGATATCCAGGTAATTTTAGGGAAATCCGTCATATTGCTAAACTGATTCCTCGACTTTAAAAAAAAGAACCGTTATTTCACAATTTATAATACCCTAAACATTCAGAATATATAGCTCTCGCCAAAGGAGTAATAAACAGCAATTTGCGTTTTGCTATAATAAAATACCCAATATCTCCTCAAAGGACACTCCCGTCTGAGATTATCGAAATGTATCTATCCTTTTTATTACTCATGGTAAGTTATAATATGCTATATCAATCATTAACCTCTTATCAAAACAGGAGATAACTAGTATTGACATTGGTCGTGAAGAAAATCCCACATTCCACGTACTGTAAGTCAGTATGACAAAATGATCATAAAACGGTAAACCCTAATTCCGATTGTAAGATCCCCAGTCTCCTTAATAGTATCTTCGTCATTTCATGTTTGGTATTTTTCAAAACGATATAGATTGTTGTATCTGTATTTTGAAAGTTTACAAACGTGATGACGGACGTCGAGAAATCTAACAAAATATTGAAGCGATAGACCGAGTAAGATCACTTTTTGTCACAGTGACTGTCATTCTTTGTCCCCTTTTAGACATTTCGTAAACTAACAGATTTGGGTCAATTCTTTATACGTCAGTATGTGCTTAGGCTGAACATTTTACACTTATATATATTGTTCTTATGTTTGCTCTTTCTACTGCAATCCTTTTTAATTTAACAACATGGGTGACTTCTTATAAACTCGATATTCATCCAATAATCAACTTCCCTGGCAAACTCGACGTTTAACTTTGAAAATTGATAAATAATATGTCAAATTTTCGCGACTTGATAAAATCGAATTTTCATGAAAGTAAGTCGGAAGTTTGAGATAATACCTCAAGTTGTCGAGTTAATAAGTCGGAAGTTAAAACAAAACATACAAACAAATACGCCTTATCCCTCATCTGTTTGATAAATAAAATATCTATCTTTCTATGAGTAAAATACATAAACATTTCGTTTGAATTCCATTCCTCCGGTGAACGATTTTAGAAATATATAACCACAAGACAGCAAGATAATTAGCTTAGTCATACGTAGTGCAAAGTGGTAGGGGTAGGTCAAATCCTCATTCTAAATTCTTTTTAGTACTAAATTCTGTTATAAAAACAAAATTTGACATTACATTCATTTAAAAAAAAAACTATATTTAGTAAAATTAAGTTATTTTATCTTAAAGTGTAACTTTTTCAATTAATAAACTCACTTTTCTTCTGTTTGAACACTCCGGTGTATTAGTTCCGCTCTGGATAAAAACTCTTAACTACGTGTTTTTCATCCCAGGGCTGTCTTAAAAACTAACAGCATTCGTGGTTTTGGCAAGTTCGTTTTGTGATCAATATTTTGAATTAACTTTTATAAAGTCACTTCTTTCTATTTTATCTAAGCTTGCACATGTGACATACATTCCTACTTGGTCTAGAAAAGACGGTAGATTTGATAGACTTATCCATGTTGATACCATTGCTAATATGGCGATAAACAACAATCGATGTATACGAGTTTATCTGCCATGTGTTAATCAATCACAGGTAATCAGAACTACCCGACTAAATCGTACGCCTGAAACTTCATTTAAAGTCGCAAGTATTACGTTTTACAACAGAGCAAAGATTCAATTAAATTCTGTCGCATATTACGGGAATTAAGTTTAAATATTTATATAAGACAGTTTATTGACAAATGTGTTAGAACAGAGACGTACATATAGAAGTAGCGATGACGTAAAGGAAGATATTGACAGTGTTTCTATATTAGTGAATAACATATGGTATATACATGTTTTCATTTTTGCTTCACGCACACAAAAGCACACAATTTGTTCAGTAGGAACAATAAATATAAGCAGGTGCATAGCTAGCCCTTTTTCGAACTGTATGCCCATATAGAGGCAAGAGGTCCAGGCCATTTTAGGTCCGAGCGGATCTAGGGCGGCATCCTGTTTGGGAGTTGAGGGAGCGAAACCCGAACCCTCCCCCTAATAAATTGAATGGAAGAAAGGTTCAAAGATTGTAAGTATTCTGTGACCATGACCTTTGACACTAAGCCTCTACGTCTTAATCAAATCAGCTCGCGGTGGCGCAGAGGTAGAGAGTTCGCTTCGTGCTGGTAGGCTGGTGTTAGAGTCCCAAGCGGGGGTTCGAATCCCGCCCGCATCAATTCAATTCAATTCGTTTATTTTCTTTAAGCTACAAGCTCATCAGTATATCTCAACGTTACACACAAGAGAAATATATCATTAGAGTACATAATTTACAC
>JAUMGZ010208011.1:0-22698 GCA_032359645.1 Pododesmus macrochisma | reverse complement strand
CAACGTTCTTCGTGTGTTAGAAAAAGCTAACAACGTCTGTCTGGAGTTAAAAAAAAAAGTTAACAACGTCTGTCTGGAGTTAAAAAAAAAGTTAACACAACGTCTGTCTGGAGTTAAAAAAAAAAGTTAACACAACGTCTGTCTGGAGTTAAAAAAAAGTTAACACAACGTCTGTCTGTAGTTTAAAAAAAAAGTTAACACAACGTCTGTCTGGAGTTAAAAAAAAGTTAACACAACGTCTGTCTGGCGTTTAAAAAGCTAACACAACGTCTGTCTGGCGTTGAAAAAGCTAACACAACGTATATCTGACGTCAAAAACGCGTATAACGTCTGTCTGGTGATAAAAATGCTTCCAATATATGTCTGGCGTTAAAAAAGTTAACACAACTTTTACTGGCGTTAAAAAGCTTACAACGTCTGTCTGGCGTATAAAAAGCTTTCAACGTCTGCCTGGCGTATAAAAAGCTTACAACGTCTGCCTGGCGTTAAAAAAGCTTGCATCGTCTGTCTGGCGTTAAAAAAGCTATCACAACGTCTAACGGCGTTAAAAAATCTTACAACACCTGTCTGACGTTATAGTTATCAAGGGCTAACAGCGTATGTCTGGCATTTACAAAAGATAACAACATATGGCTGATGTTAGTTAAAAAGCTAACAACGTTACTTTGTAAGTTTACAACGTTTGTGTGACTTTAGTCATGAAAAGCTTACAACGTCTTTCTGGCGTTAGTTATCAAAAGCTGCTTACAATCACCGTATACGAAAAAACACCCCACTCTATGTACCTCATAAACACATCCAAGTACTTGTTGAATAGTTTCAAACGCACTGAAAACATACATTTCAGTGGGATTTTTTTTGTAGAGCCAACAAATGGATTCATTTGGATTATTTAGTATATGGCACATTTTACCTTTTTTTATTTGCTGTTAAACCAGGTAAAAACGCTAACCATTTAAACGCTGTGTCAATCTTTATAATCTGTCCATATACTGGGGTTTGGATTTTTACCTCTCAATCGATTGTTTCCAAATTTCGTGGTGATTTTGCTAAGGTACTAAATAGAGACTTTCTACGTCCATTGATGACACCATTGAAGTTTGACCTGGGCTCTATTACATTTTTCATTCACACAGAAGTTGGGTAACTAACTTTATATTTATTCTTTAAACAGTACGTCTCTCTTGACAATATTTGGAGTACCTTAGATAGATGTGCAGTATGTTCAAATGTTTATATCGTGGGCAAACTGCGTGGATTATTCAGGTTTAGCTAACTCTCAGACAAACCAAATAGAACTGGATATACATGTACCATACAAAGCCTAAAAAGAGATGAAAGCTACGAGGGACACGATGCCAGAATTCCAAGTCGTTGAAAACATTGAGTAAAGTTAAAGTAAAATTGTCCCTTCCCAATTAAAAAGAAATTGTATGGCACGGAATACAGGTTGTTTGTCGAAGTCTAGATATTGCAACATGATGATTAAACAGTTCTTTCTTGTTTTTGAAGCACTTCAGAGTACGGTTGTGATAAACCTTCGGGAATTACAATTCGAGTTACATTAAAAATGTTCCATTGAAGAGGATACTCATTCTTGAAATACATTTCTGTAGATCATAAGAAGATTTTATATAATTGAACAACCGCTGCTAAAATATGTCTATATGTTGTACTGGGTGATTATTTCTGGCTAAATAATGGATAAAGTAGGTGTGCAAATGCAAATACCAAGTTTGGATGAAATTGGTCTAGAGTGGTTTAGGAGAAGAAGTCGAAAATGTGGAAAGTTAACGACGGACGGACGACGGACGGGATTTGTGTGAGAAAAGTCCGCATTGGACCTTTGGTCCAGATGGACTTAAAAGCGTTGACGATGAAACAATGAACCAATAATGAATAATCAATTTTTAAGCTGACATTAAGAAAGATTGATAAATGAAAAATGACTTGAGTGAACTGACTTGATTATTGACCTGTGGAATATGTAGACGTCCCCTTCAACAATCATTCTATCATTATATAGTACGCACCACTCCATTAATTATCAGATAAAGTCTCTCTATACACAAGTAGAGAAAGACGAGTAGCAGAGTATAGATTTTTATAAACGGATTTTTATATAATAGAAAGAAATTCTTTTGTAAAGGAAAAAGTCGATTCATGTACTTTCTTTGGTGAGTATCGGCTAATCTGTTTCTTACAAATATGATAAAATCACTCACACACCGACCAGTCGTTTGTACTGATGACATATCAATTCGCCATACAACAGAAAATATACAATACAAAAATGAATACATAGGAAGTTATTAAATAGCGCTAGAAGACTTAGTATCTAAAAATAACAGAAGTTTAAAATGGTCAAGTTTGTAAGAACGTATCCACTGCTATATTGTAGCATTGTCCGTCTGTATTGTTGACCGTTCATCTATAATACTTTCGTGATATATATGGTTGTAGTAATTTATTGGTTGTTGGTCTATAATGCCATAGTAATGTATTGGTTGTTGGTCTATAATGCCATAGTAATGTATTGGTTGTTGGTCTATAATGCCGTAGTTATTTATTGGTTTTATGTTTTAGTACTTGCTTGGTTGTACCAATTGCGTGACATATTAGTTTTCAATCTGTAATGTTTGGAATTTCAAATGGTTGTCCATTTGTATTGCTTGCCTGTTTTAATGGTTGCCCATCTGTAATATTGGCGTGGTTCATTTTTGTTGAACCCTTTTATAGTTTTCAATTTGTTATTTTTGATGGCTTGTGTAAAAGTTGCATGATTTTATGAGTTTTTTGTTGTTGTTGTTTTTTTTATGATTTTATCAGTTGGCTATCTGTAATACTAGTACTTTTACAATACATTTGATTTTTATCTTTGTTTTTATTTGATTAAATGGTTGCCTAAATGGTTCCCCATTTGTAATTTTTTTGGTCTTTTTTGGATGCCCATCTGTAATATTTGTAATCGGTATTTATGGGTTGTAAATATGTCATGCATGGGAGATTCGATTTATTGTGTGCACATTTTCTGGATTTCAAATCACTAAAACATCAAACAACAAGAGGCCTATTGGGCCTAAATGTACACCTGCATACATTAACAATGCAAGAATATCTTTAAACCAAATTTCAAGGAAAATCTACATTAAGTTAACTAAAAATCTGATAAACGGTTCTTGACAAGAAGTCAAAAATGTCTAAGTCAATCAGAGGCCAGGGTGGCCATATTGGATGAAAATCGGCAACTTCAGACACACATCTGAAAGGGGGCCATAAAAGGAACATGTACATCAAGTTTCGTGAAAATCTGACCAACGGTTCTTGACAAGAAGTTGAAAATCTCTCAGCCAATCAGAAGCAACGGCGGCCATATTGGATGGAATTCGGCAAAATCGAACACAAATCTGAAAGGGGGCCATGCAAGTTACATGTACATCAAGTTTCGTGAAAATCTGACCAACGGTTCTTGACAAGAAGTTGAAAATCTCTTAGCCAATCAGAAGCCGCGGCGGCTTTATTGGATGGAATTCGGCAACATCATACATAAATCTGATAGGAGCATACAAGGAACATGTAAATCAAGTTTCGTGAAAATCTGACCAACGGCTCTTGACAAGAAGTTGAAAATGTCTCGGCCAATCAGAAGCCACAGCGGCCATATTGGATGGAATTCGGCAAAATCAAACACAAATCTGCAAGGGGGTCATGCAAGGAACATGTTCTTCAAGTTTCGTGAAAATCTGACCAATGGTTATCTTGACAAGAAGTTAAAAATGCCTCGGCCAATCAGAAGCCACAGCGGCCATATTGGTTGGAATTCGGCAAAATCGAACACATATCTGAAAGGGGCCATGCAAGGAACAATCACAGCAAGTTTGGTCAAAATTGCCTTGGTAGTTTTTGAGAAGAAGTTTAAAATGTTAAAGTTAACGACGACGGACGACGACGGACGGATTGGTAGAGGAAAAGTCCTGGTGGACTAAAAGTTTTGTACGGACAGAAAATCAAAAAACTAACGGTAAAGCAATTTGTTGGGTAAGTAATCGGGTTTTATCTAACTCTCGTCAGTTGATTTGCATACAATAAAGAAACTCAGCAAGTCTTGTAGAGACTTAAGAGTGACAGACTTGCATTAGATGAATCCCTGTAACCAATCGTTACTCGTACGACTTTTCACATGTGACTACTGCTGAACATTGAATAACACTGAAATGTGTTTTGATTGGCTAAACGTTCCATTTTCCTACACTCTAGATTAATTGGTTGAACTTAGCAGTGTCATTTACATCTTTTGTAGAATCTTGTTTCGGCTTATCGTCATATTGCGACACGATGATGCGATGGCGTTGTAGCGTTGTTACGATTACAGTGGTGCGATGGTAAGCTTGCGATGACGCGGTGTTACGGTGTTACTTGCCGTCGAAACATCGTGCATAGTAACAACGAGTTATCGCCAACGTAACATCGTAACAACGCCATCGTAAACATCGATATCGATACATCGCAAATCCACCGATGGTACGACAACTGAGAAAAAAAGAAAAAGACCAATTGTAAAGAATTTTTGAGTTACACGATTAAAACTTATCTGACATTCGTTTCCATTTCATTTTTTGAAGTTTTTAAATGAGGAATGGGTGTTTCCATTAATCTCATATGAAGTGAAGACTCATTACATGTTGTCTATATATCAGCTTTATAAACTGATTCTTTTCTACACATGTGTGCATTGCACACTTGACTTTATACAACTGATATTTTTGTGGTTAGGGTTCGTTGTATGCGGTTTGTCATTTAGACGTGGATTATATTTCACAATTATTCTTTAACCAATACTTAAAAAGAGTGTTCAATCAAGCCTTAAACTTATATTTTGAATAATCTTTATAGATGCTTCGAATAAATAAGAATCACATGTAGCTACAGTTTAAAGGCTTATCCAACAATACTCTTGTTTCCTGTTAAATTAAGGAAAATGCGTCAATATTTAAGACATGTGTGTTTTACATTTAATTGTTCGATGACTTTATACTCGACAAAATTGATTGAACATTTTCTGTCAGTTAGCCGTACCTAAGATTTTCCGGAAGGTATAAGGCGACAATGACGCTCTTTAAAAACTGAGTTCTAGTGTGGGTTTTCAGGAGGAGTGCGATCGCTTCCGTTGTCTACACTTGTAGAGGATGCTGACAAAAATGATATAGATACTATGGCACTTTATACAGATAATGCAAATCCACAATCCATTATTGCGATCTTCAAAAATCAGTTATCATTTGCGTATACAAATTCTATTTATCTGAAGCAATTGCTTTGATGAGTTTTCGCCATGGTAACGATTGTAAAGAGCTTCCGGATGGCGGTGAAAATACACTTCCCGTTCTTGCACACGTCAATAAATTACGATTTGTAGTAGACAGCTACGTTGGAAGATTTAAACAGTATTTGCCAATGGACATCTTGTCTCTGTATTGGTCTTCAACGTCAACATGGCATCCTTCCTGAATCAACAACTCTCAAATCAATCTAAATCAATCTGTCTTATGCACATTTAAATCCGTGATCGTTTGCATGGCAACGGAAAAGTGTAACCATTGTAAAAACTTAAATCTACGATAAACTTTATTGATACACCACAGTTGTGCACACGTCATTGTTATAATCAGTAAACAGCTTTGATGTCAATTCTTACCTACAAGTGACTGCAGATGGAAGCGGAGTTGACAAGGACCTCACGCACGTGCACACACACATGCACTAATTGCAACATCAAGTAAATTAACCTCTATATCTCTGTTATCTCAGTATTAGAATTGTATGATTCGTATTTATCAGAATTGTGTTCATGAGTTTGAGATATGTCTAATGGTTTTTACTGGCAGTTGTTTGTTCAGGGTCCGGCTGATTATCTCTACACATTTGACAATGACAGCTGCAGAAACAGTCTATATCAAAAACGTTCATAGTTATAGGAAATAAACTTCATTGAACTCCAGAATCGGCGGTTGAAAAGGCTTTTTATTTGTAGTCTTAATTGATATCTTAATAAAGCTTCAATTAGGAGGTATTTGGCTGTCTGGTCTAGTCTTTTGTAATGATGGAAAAGACAGGCGATCTTCTGACCGGAGTGGTCAATCGGCGATTTGTATCTGCGGACTGGGTGGCTCTGTCTTATTGTTATTGTCAGACGGATTTATACCTATATCATATCGTGGCATCACTACCCCGTAACCTTCCTTAATCCAAGACATTGTCTCCACATAACACGACATAAGACCGTCTCATACCACCCTCTGTTAGGCTAGCTCCATAAAGATAAGCCAGTATACAGACACGGATAAACATACCAGCAACTTTTAATTTTTAGTTTTAAAAAGTTATTTTTCTTACTTGTGGAACAATTTTGTTTTAAAATAATAATGACTGTATTCAATCAATAGAACTCACTTTTTTGCGTTATTTGTCTTTTTATGCAAATGACTATAACAAGTTATATGTTATATTGTTTAATTCCGGACATCCTGTGCATTCTT
Source organism: Pododesmus macrochisma (assembly GCA_032359645.1). Taxonomy (NCBI): domain Eukaryota; kingdom Metazoa; phylum Mollusca; class Bivalvia; order Pectinida; family Anomiidae; genus Pododesmus; species Pododesmus macrochisma. The sequence goes on along the minus strand of JAUMGZ010208011.1, from coordinate 16,162 downwards.
TAATACCGTTTTCTGTAGCGGAATAAATTCTGCTTCCAAACATAATGGAGGTAATGTTATCTTTCGATATAGTATTTTGAGGTAATACGTCAATAGAGTATGTTCGAGGTTACGTTTTGACACAGTATGTTCGAGGTTACGTTTTGACACAGTATGTTCGAGGTTATGTTTTGACACAGTATGTTCGAGGTAATGTTTTGACACAGTATGTTATAGGTAATGTTTTTTGTAACATTTACTTCCTAGGATAAAATATATGATTTATATAGACTCTGGACGTCGTAAGCTTCAATGTGTAATAAGTATAGTTGCAAATAAGTTCAACTTGATAGAAATACATCTATCTAACCGTCAGGGACAAATTAAAAGACTGTTAGTCCTAACGCGACCGACCCGAAACATTTGAGCCGTTTTTTTTAGAATTGTCTTTGTTTATAAGATACTTTTTCTTTTGTTTTTATTTCTAAGTGAAAAGATTCATTTAAACATTATTATATAGTGTAACAACAAGTTATTTTGATGTTTTTGTTTTCTTCTTTTAGCAAAAAATTATCAATATTTGTACCCAACATTTTGAGCATGGGTCGGGTATAGGCAAATGTAATATCTTTCAATTGTCGCCACATCATCAAACTCATTTGCTTTATACATACGCCGTATTAGTACATTGGTGAATAAAAAACACAGATTATTTGAACATAGAGTTATAGACGAGATTTGTACATGCCCCGAGTCAGCTGCCGCAGGTCGAGTGAACTATTATGGTATGTTCAGTTATTCAATGATAAAGAAGCCCATGAAAAGAATAAAAAAATTAAAGCGTTCAATGTTGTATCCTCTTAATCTGGTATATTTGATTGTCTCAGTCTAAGAGAACACACAGGACGACATGGCTTATAATACGTTCTGATACCAAGTTTAATGCGACACCGAAAGCAAAATGAGCATTCACTTGTAAGTAATGTCACGACCCGTCTCTTCTTCATCTAAGGAGGTTCTATACTAATTTTGTGTATATAATTTGTCAAACATCCAAACAATGTCGTTTAAAATTATCTCCGCACGAGACCGGCGCGTGAGGATACTCTCGACGCCAGAATAGAAATACATGCTTACACACATTTAAGTCCAACAGACGAGAAAGCAGGAGTTTCTCTGTCACTTATTGTTAATCCCATGGTTTTGTGGTAAATATTTAAATAGTTGTAAACATGAAATCACGCAAGATATTGTAATGTTAGAGTTTTATTAAAAGAAAATATAAAGAATAAAAATTTAGAATAATTGTTATGCTAACTTCGTTAATAATAGATGCAACATTTTAATTATAAGAAAAGAATAAAATTTTATTGTTTAGTTGTGGATAGTGAATATGACACGAACATGATGTGAGAAGCACCATATTTACTATTAAACGGTTGCTTATCTTCGACAACAACAAAAATAACCACAACAACAAAAACAAAAATAATAACAACAACAACAACAACAACATAAACAACAACAACAAAACAACAACAAAAACAAAATGTGTAAGATCAAAATAATTGTCAAACCACTTGTAACAACTCATATCAACTCAACACTACGAATAACACCACATAAAATATGGTATCTTTAGATATTCAATAAGCGTAAAACATTTCCTTCTTGTCCACAAAATTCATTTCCAGACATCTTCTTACTCAATATTTTCTGTCGTGAAACATTTAGTAAAATTGAGGTTTTCATTTAAAACAATAACGTAAAAGAAGTAATATGTTATCTAAAAACTGCACAAGAGTCAAGAATGTATTTATCAACATAACAAAAGTCACCTGCGCGGTCTTTACATGTAATGTAACCATAGTGAACTGTAAATGAGAATAACGTGTTCAGCTTACATGTTTCTGAAGATATAGAACATCAAAAAAAAATTAACTGTTCGTCACAAGCATCGAGAATATTCTAATATTCCAAAAACATTCCCTAGCTAAAATTAGACATTAAAAATGCAGTGTAGGCTATTTTAATATCCTTACTTACTTACACACAGCCTTTAGTCATTGACCGATATCAAGACAAATAAGTTATACAACTCGTTCACAACATCAACATTATATATTACAGTTACACTCAACAGAATATGACTCCTAACAAATCATACAGCTCTGTCTTAATATATGATTGTCTATAAAAACGACATACCATCGGAACGATTGTTAAAAATAACGGCCTTCTGTCAACCTCAAAATATTAACCACTTTACTCTTTATTTATTATCACTATAAACCGTAAAACAAATTTAACTTTATAAATCTTAAAATCATAAATGGTGTCAGCTAGGATATGATAGTTACATTTACACCTGCCGTTATCCGCTAAATGTGTGAACCTTACAACCAGGTGTCTTAAACCAGGTAGTTGCTTATAGTTGATTGTACGCTCCTCCTGTAAATTGTCATTGGTCAAGTGTGCATGGGGATTAATATTAAATTTATTTACCTGATGAATTATTTGCATTCATATTTCAAAACTATTTTTGCGAGATTCTCGTAAATAACCAGACACTATATATGACAAAGCAAATTATTTACAATTTTCAAAGCCGGAAATAACGCACGTTATAAAAAGGGATTTAGTCAAACATATACTTCAAAAAGGCTTTAGTCAAACATATACTCTAAAAGGGCTTTAGTCAAACATATACTCTAAAAGGGATCATGCCAAACATACACTCTAAAAGGGCTTTAGTCAAACATACACTCTAAAAAGGCTTTAGTCAAACATAAACTCTAAAAGGGCTTTAGTCAAACATATACTCTAAAAGGTCTTTAGTCAAACCTATTCTCTAAAAAGGCTTTATTAAAACATATACTCTAAAAGGGCTTTAGTCAAACATATACTCTAAAAGGGCTTTAGTCAAACATATACTCTAAAAGGGCTTTAGTCAAACATACACTCTAAAGGGGCTTATGTCAAACATATACACTAAAAGGGCTTTAGTCAAACATAAAATAATACGAATCTTTTCATTAGTTTATCTTCGTGAAAACCCAATACTAACTCAGTGTCGCCTTATGAATGATTCATGTAATGTACGAACACAAATATAGTGTGTTTTCAAATAAAAAAAATCCGATTCTCAAAAGTTTCTATAATTGTTTACTAAACGCAAGCATTGAAACTCAATATTTTTTCTTTATTAACGTTACATTTGAACATTATCTAATAAGTTCTATTAAATTAGAAGACGTGTAATTAGCGACTGAAGGAGGCGGAATCCGGTTACGGAATAGAGGGCGTGCTATCTGATCTCTTTACACACCACGTTTAGTTATATTGTTAAAAAAAAACCTCCAGTGTGCTGAAGAAACGCGAAATAAGTCTTACAAACTTAAGTCAACACGGGTATAAATATGTTGAATACACACCAATACAGGGTATTATTCCTATTGTTTCCGTTGTGAAATTCAACAAACATGACCAGATTTGTAAAGCTCTATAGTCCACAATTACTTCTTGGGCTTATTTATTTTTCAAACCTTCAATCTTTGTTAAAATTTTATTTTGCACCTGGGCTTAAAATTTAAGTAAACTTGGCATAATATGTATTATTACTGTATCAATAGTGAATTAAAATAGCTTTAAAGAACAAATTAACTGGCGTGTGCTATAGGTTTCAATATTTGAGTCGTGTAGACCTAACCTAGGGTTCAAGGTGTATACCTCCTAGAATTATAAGTAAGTCTCAAGTCCCATTAGACATCCGAGTCCTACTACACATGTTTGACAACCATTACATCAAAGATAAATCACAGAACTACAATCTGTTATACATCATACAAAGTACAAATTATATGTGATACCTGCTAAGGCAGAACAGTAAGACATTATCTGTACACAAATATGAGAGCCAAAAAAACAAGTTAAAAGAAACAAATAAAAATATAAAAAAACAACAAAAACAACAAACGGAACCGTACAGCTCATGCAAAATAGGTAACGTGCAAGTTTGCATTTAATTTAGAAAGTAAGACTATTTCACAAAATACAAGTAAGAATGAACTCAAAAACAAAACATGATTAATATTTTCTAACAAAGGATATACATGTATTGCGATTGGAGTATATTATGGTTGACAAATATGCAGTTAGGCAAATAAATTTGGTTTCACAATGTTCACTGATTCAGTAGTACTAAAATTAACATTTGCAAAACGGAAACATAACAAATTTGGTATTTTTGTAATTTTTAATTAACAATAGGCCAAAAACGTGGTACCTGTATGTAAATAATTTCAAAACATATGTTAATTTGCTTTGAACAATAAAAATGAAGCTCATATTTATATTTGGAGTAACGGATTTGTTAGTTACGGTATTAAAGTTCTTTATCTGTCCACGATGTTCAATTACAAAAGACCTGTAATTTATAAACATTCTGTTCAGTATCTAGTACGTAACACTGTTTTCTCAAACTAATGACTTTTTATCACGCGAAAAGTTTTTATCCAATTCATATGTAATTCAAACTCGATCTTTATACTGGTATTGACAGATTATCAAAAAAATTAAAGAATATTAAATAATCAAAATACATTACTCAAAATCACGTATTTAAATTTTAAATAAAAAAATTTGAATCCAAAAGTAATTGTAAGATTTAGCTCTTATTCGAACTAGATCTTAGAGCTAGTAATGGAAAATCACAACACATATTTCAAAACCTCCAACAAGAAATAAAGATACGTTGATTTTCTCAAAATCATGCTATTTTATCTAAAAAAATTGTTTGACCAAAAGTGATGAAAGTTTACGTCTTACAAACATAAAAATTGGATTATAAAATATAAATATAAACTTAAATACAAATCATTATGATAAGTTAATGTGTTTTTCAAAATGAGTTTTATTCTGGTAATTCTACACAAGCTCCTACAGGTAATATCGATCCGTAATCTACTTTATCTGCTTCAGACTGGGGCCGATCACAGCTATAGAAGACAATACCAAAAAAGGAGACAAAACTAAAAGGACAGTTCAGCATCACAGGTTTGTGTTGTTGAGAGAGAAATGTATTATACATATTTAAACTTATGATGTATTGCATGTATATAGAATGGTTCTCTATTGGATTTTCTGTTTAAGAAAGAAAAAAAATTCTGCTATTGTTTTTCATTCTTATAAATTAATGTAAGTATACCATACATAAGGATCAATTTGTCAGTTAGTTCTATCCAAAGCTAGTACCATATAATGATATACACGGACCGGTCTCAATATGAACTAGCTAGTACCATATAATGATATACACGGACCGGTCTTAATATGAACTAGCTAGTACCATATAATGATATACACGGACCTGTCTTAATATGAACTAGCTAGTACCATATAATGATATACACGGACCGGTCTTAATATAAACAATCACTTATGACAATGCATATTTTAAAGTTTTCGAGTTCTACCATCGATATATAAACACCAATTAGATATATTTCCCCATCGAAATTGTTGTTTCCGGAATAAAAGAAAGAAAAAAAGAAAGAAAAAGGAAAGAAGAAGAAAAACGTGTGAAATTTCCTATTAAAATTAAGCACGATAACTATGTTTATATTAAAGACCCACTTTCGTTATCCTTACAATTCGTGAACGTATAGTTAAATATTAAATGAATCATGTTCGTCAATATCAATGGTCCGAATTTATTTATCACAGAAATATTTGTAACACTAAACAGTTAACTATAAAAGATCTGGACAATTTATCCATAGTTTTTTCAGGGCATACCAGATATAGTGCAACGTGAATTTTTCTCCGTGTTGAAATCCGTAGTTAAAACAGACACGCATACTTATGTCAACGGCACAGACCAAAAGAAGATATATATATATATAAAATTTTGTGACTTTTACAACTGCTCAGGTCAAAGAAAGAATTATAACTATAAAGCGAAGAATTGAAATAAGCGTAAAATGTACTGTCTTAGTGTTATCTATTCCAATAACGGCTTTGAAAAATATTCATATGCATGTAAAGCGTGTTTGTAAAGAATGTGATAAATGTGTACCGTTGGTTTGTTGTTGTGACATGAAGCTGACGACAATCAGATTAAATATAAGTGAAAACACGAGTGACACATAGACAGAAAGACATCGCTTAACCTTGCCGATTTTGATCATCTTCATCATTAGACCAATCCAAATCCTACGTCCCTTTGAATAATTGAATCTAAAGTTAAGTAGTCTCTAATTGGCCCCTATCGGATACAGATTAGAATGGCTACAAAGAAAAGACAGCTATTTGATCGTTAGCACAACAGGAAATTCCCTCGATATTCCTAGTAGAAGTGGCTGATGTCAACGTCCAATCTGCGAGCGCAGCTCCCGTTCATTTCATCTAAGTCGTCGCCATTGTCGAGTGATTGTATTCATGCGCACCTGCGATCCGAGTGACGGTTTGCTTCTTTTGACGAATTCTTTACAATTAAAGCGCTACTGCCAGTGCTAGCAGGCAGCTAGGAGCAAGAACAGTTCTCTCTGCTTCTCAAGAGCCTCTTCACCCTCACAGCTGCCACAAGACATTTCAGAGTTTATATTGGATGTATCGTCGGTGACGCTCTTCTGTTTGTAACTAGATACCCCCTACAATCAAACTCTCACATACTGGGCTTCATTTTGATTTTAAATGTCAAAAAAGAAGAGATAATTCAGCTAGAAATCAAACAACTGGGAAAAAATTAAGGAAACAATACAAACATTGAAGACAAACAGCAAATTATAAATAGCGATGTAAATATCAAATAAATGGCCGACAAAGGTACATCCAACCTATTAACACACCCATACTTATGTAATTAACCTTTCATTACACTGAAAAACGAAAGTCTGAGAACCTAACGGGATATTCACTAGTTTTTGCAATCGGTAAAAAGATTTAAAAAAAAAAAATACACGACAAAATACGAAAAAGTGGAGACCTACATTTACGTGAACAAACAACAGTCAAAATTATACGAGAAAAAAACACAGGGAAAATTAAATCTTCGTTTACCAGTAAACGGATAAAAATGTACAACAAAATGTGAAACAAACATGAACTTCAGAAAGCACAGGGCAATAATATACAACAAAAAGTGAAACAAACATGAACTTCTGAAAGCACAGGGCAATAAAATACAACAAAGTAGACTACAAAATAGGGGGAAACAGAGGCCTAAATTTACAAGGACGTTTCAGCAGTAAACAAAATTATTCGAAAAAATTGAAAAACAGGAACTCGCAGATACAAACAAAAGACAAAACGACAAAATAGAAAAAAAATCAAAAGAAACCTACATCAAAAAAAAACAAATAAAGTGTACGACAAATATAAAGAAAACAAAACAAAATGCTTTTATCTACATGCAATATCTCAAAATCAGAAGAAAGAACCTTTAATCCCCAAGAACAACAAAAACCTACGAAAACATGATAGAGAGCGAAACCTTATATGTAATGTATAGTCAACAAAAGACAAAAATATACGACAGAATAGTGAAAAAAATAGAATATCTTCAAACAATAGACACACGTGTACGAGAAAATAAAAATAGAAAAAAAAACTCGGATGCATACTTCTGTAAGAAGAAAGGGACAGATAAACACGACAAAATTTAGCACTCGGAACTCAGCATCTACTTGGATTCATAAACAGTGAAGCCAATTATAAACTAGATTTGATAAAGATTATATACAGAATTAATAAAGTCAATTCAATGTAAATGTTTGATTAAAACGCACGACTGTATAATACCCTGTAATAGATGAACATGTATATATGCACATAGATTATTTACTTGTTAAGCTTTGTTTCGTGCAATTTGGAAGTCATGATGGCCATTCGGGAGTCTAAAAGGAAGGATACCAAGCAAGAAATATGTTCTTCAAGTATCGTGGAAGATGACAAATATTGATTGTACAAGTAGTCGAAAAGATCTCAGCAAGTTTGAAGCCAAGACGACTATGTTGTATAAAGATAAAGATGTACCGAATTTGGCAACATCGGTCACAAATCAGAAAGGGAATCATGCAAATTTTTTTTAACTTTGTCTAATCCCTAGTGGTGCCACCTGGTCACGATAATATGAACAAATCTGTATCACCTTGTTCAAAGGATGCTTTCTACCATTTTTGGTTTAGTTTGGTGTAATAGTTTCGGTAACGCTATGGTGGCCAACTGTCAAAACTATAAGGCCAAAATGAACTACGGTTCCCGCAACTATGGTTCAGGAGAAGTAGAAAAGCTAACAGAGAATGGACTTATGTCTTTTAAATACATTGTTTTTTAGTTTTACTAGCTTTTACCCGTTTTACTACCTTTTACCCAAAGTTGAGATCTGATTTTATTCAGATTGAGCATGATCAACAGTCAATATCGACATTGAATTAGTGAATGTCCGTTGGTATATTTGCATTTTGATTTCCTACGAGAAAGTTCGATACAGGTTTATTACATCATTATGATATAGACATACTTGGTTGTCACTTGAAGTCTATGTTTAATGACGTAATTACCGTGACAAGTTGTTTTACTGTCCTAAAGTTTGACACGCCTATAAATAACAAATAAAAAAGGTTTTAAACAGACATTAGGTAACTCTAACTACTTGAGTATAAGTTTTATTAAGTGGCTTAAGAAGTGTTTAATTATTACAAGCGACTTCGTCCATAAGAATTGACCAGAGCTTCTAATGCGGCGTTATTTACAGGTGTTCAGATTACTCTTTCACACCTGCACAATCGTCAGGCACGAATTGTAATGTCGTTCTTTTATTTTAACAGCAGGTATCGTCTATAAGCTCTAGAAAAACAATGCGGAAACATTCCCTGCTCCATTCAGACAGGTCCACATATACACTTATAGATGTTCGGAAACGTCTAGGAATCTTTAGAAACACAACCTGGAAACATTCCTCCCCGTGGTCCATTCAGAAAGGCCCCACCTTTACACAAGTGTGCCGCGAGTACTTCTGGTCTTACAACGGAGTCCAGTACTCAGATGGTGGCTTCGTGTGTGTCCATTTATTTTAAATTTCGTTAAATGCTTTTCATCCCAAACAAAGTTTTAACAAACCCAAGCGAATCTCAATATAGAATTTGTTATAGAAACATATTTAAAGAATTGGAACGTTTATTGAATATCAATGTTCTTATGTTGTCTTCGAAAGTGTTACAATATATAAACAAACCTTTGCCCACGAAGTCCAATGGGCGTCCATGACACTATCTTAGCCACACTTCAATACAACTTAGTCGTTACCTTCCAGTATCATACGTAGACACAACATATCTGGCGGCACTTAGCACGACATATCATTAAAATTACTTCAACGGTACGACTAGGAATCATTATCATTATAATTATAAGTTTTACAAGTCAAACCCGAAATTGTATTTACATATCTAGAATGTTTCGAAAGGTGCATAACATTTTTAAATTGTACAGTTCAGAAGTTGGGAATCGAACTCCGGTTCAGATTGCAGCCATGTTACCGACTACGCTACACGACTTGTTCATTAACCTATATGCCTTGCACCAAGCTGGGGGAGACGACCAGTTAATACTGAACCAGAATATTTTATCCAAAAAATATAAAACACTAGTAAAAATGGAAATGAAACTGAAATGGGTTGCCAAAGAGTAACAGAAAACGTTCCCGATTTAGAGCACATTCCTGCAGTAGGACATATTGTCCAATGCTATAGTTTTTGACTCAGTGGACCATTTCCAATCAGAAACAATCAGTTTTGTGAAAATGTAAAGTGTAAATATTATTTACTATGAATACTGTATTGAATTATCATTACTACATGTTTTTCATGTAAAAAATAGCCGATAAATGTTTAAATGCATATCACTTAATCAACGTATTATTTCATAATTTATTATTGAACTTTTCCCAACTTTTAACGCATTTGTACCTAATAAAGTGAGAAGTAACGTGTTGAATAGTAACGGGATTAATTAAGCGCTGATTATATGTAATGGATTATAGAAACCCGAGGTGTCGGAATGGGAGGTTATCTAACTGACAAGCACAGAAAAAGTTAAATGTCTATAACACAGAAAGTGGTCATTGTTGACCAGGCAAGTGTTTGTTGATCTCTTCATTAAGAGACGTGTCAAAATTGTACTTAACCACGGATTATAGACTAGAAAAGCACTTGGCCCTTTCTCAAGTAGTTGTAAGTACCACTGTTTTGTCCACCAGATTTACTCAACATAATGCAGAGTTGGGCAGTCACCCAACATTCATGTGGACAGTCATTAGTATATCTTTTACTTACATATTTGCAGGTGTGAATGTGACATAACACCAGCTAAACGGGATAAGAAAACAACCCTGCAGCCTTATTTCCATATTGTCGCACGTATAACAATGACTTAAGAGTGTAATCATGTGAAATATATCTCCTTAGTCCCTATAATAAGAACAAATGAATTAATAGAACAAAATAATGCTTTTACACACAACCTTTTGTGTCTTTCTGGATTAAAAAAAGTCAACGAGTTGATTATACGAGAAGAGAAATAGACACGCAAAAATGAATATGAACAAGTGTTGGAGTTCTACACACAGAGGATGTAGAATATAAAATAAATAAATAAATAAATAAATAAATAAATAAACAAATAAATAAATAAATAAATAAATAAATAAATAAATAAATAGCATATTTGTAAAGTTAATCACACACCAACAAATAGTAATATTCGCTTGGTTTTTTTAATTCATTTTCAAAATAGTTTTTTTTATTAAGGATGAAAAGTTAGTAACTTTTCGTTTATTAAACCTGAAGCTAATGTATCTTCACCAAGATACCAATTTTCAAAAATAAGCAAAATTTATAATTCGGGCTAAACTATATATGACTGACAGGCGTTTATTTTGGAAAACATCTCCAAATCGTCTTCACGTGGGTATTGTTCGGCACAATTATTTAAACAATGTTGTTGTTTTCTGTTTATGTTATCGGGTAGAGTTCATTCAGTGATACAGGTGAATCAGGATACTATTTTACATGTGTGATTACAAGTTATGAACTGTGTCAGATGCGTTCTTGATTTGCACCGATTTTTTCCTGGAATTTATGCTGTTTTTAAACGATATCGCTGTCCCCTCTAACTTCGTCTGTATACTTATGAGATATCGGGAAGCGGGTCTTCGTGAACTTTTCAATATTTCGCTGGCTTAAAACTTGGCATCTAACTTATCAAAAACATTTTTTTTTTTGTTACAGATCATCTTATTATAGCGCTATTATAAATATTTCGTTTTATTGAAGTAATTGCTTCCATGGTACCGGAGTGTGTATGTCACTTTAAATTAAATTTCGGGCAACACGTTTTTACATATCCTGTTCTTACAGCTATGCGTCTGTTTGCATTATATTTTATTATAATGTTTACGAATTTGAGTTCTTTTTTGTTTCTGCCATAACGTATCAAATTTTCTTTGAAATTTTCTGATATTTACGGAAGTTATCGCACGGAAATGACTGAACGAATGGTCGAGTAGTAATTTCATTTATTGCGTAAATGTTTACACATCGGATTGGTTATAGCACTTAGCCCAAATCTTGTCTTTATGTATGTGTATACCAAATTTAGATAAAATCGGACACTATAGTATTAAAACATGAAAACAAATCAACCAATGAGAATGTAATAAGCCTTATTAATATGTGTAAATATGCATTCATCATATTGACTATCAACCTTAATCTAAACCATGTCATAATTTATGTACATACCAAACGTTGTTGAAATTGGACCATGTTGAGGCCGTTAGAATACGGAAACCAATGAACCATTGAGAATAACTGCAATGAAATGTTATCACAGGTATGGACGCATGCCATTTAACTATCGAAATTAGCCTGCTTCATTTTATTATGCACTTGCATATTGTAGTTAGTTGAAATCAGACAATTTGTAGACTGCTTAAGAAAGACAACCAACGTGTGATAGACGGGCGGAAGGACTAACAGCACACTAACAGATGAACAATACCAAATTAATTTTTCTTCAGTTTTCTACGTAAAGCGAAGCAGAATAAGATCAATATAGTTACGTAATAAAATATGAAAGGTGACAAACATATATGATGGACATAAATCACGCAATTATAGATGCATAAAGAACACTGATGTACAGATGTAGGATTATTGGAAAAGGAAAAAAATAACCAATATAGCTAGCTCGTCTTGGTTTTTCGATTTACTATTTTATTCTAGTAAAGGAAATAACAATATGATACGTAGAAAAATTTACTTTACATTGTAAGCATAGTGTACAAATGAACTTAAAGGCATATGGTATTAACTTAGAGCGTGACTGAAACTTAATGAAGAGCATGTAAATAGCTTGACAGAGAAACCTTTTTTCCATGATCTTTATATAAAGTTACGTACCTGTTGTCTCAAAGTTTACAACGCTTGATTTGTAAAAATAGACTAAAACTGGTATCTGAACGAACAGGAAAAGTCCGGGAACTAGACAGCGCCAATAATGCGAATATGTAGGACACAACGTTAGATAGTAAACTCTTGTCTCTGATGTCATAACCGGATATCCGTTATAAAACTCCTCGTTGGGAAGTGATATTAAATAAACAGTAAATAATAATGTTATTCCGATAATAATAACTGCCAAAATATACCGACTGTAGACAGAGCCTTTCTCTCTTGCATTTACACACACAGTTAACGTTAACAAGAAGACGGCGTTCATCAAGAGAAACAACAAGGAACCGTTAATACATCTAGATGGCGGCACACCGTCAAAGGAAACATCTTGTATCTGTGACGTCTTAAACAGCAAATACAGCTTCATAAGAAACCCAGATAAAAAGAGTAGTTGTATTGGGCGTCCATTTTTACAAGACTTACGCAGTGCATAGTTTAGTGCGAATACTCCTTGTATCATATACAATGCAGACCAAAACACACAAATATGGTAAATGATAGCATCAAATTTAAGCGGATCCATGATGCAGTTCGTCTAATGTGTTAAGTTGTTGACGTTTCTGGAAACAGTCTGAATGGGTAGTTCAGCACACAAATGCGAGTATTTGGTAGTTACATTTGTAACAACGTTGTAATGTATAGTCTACCGCTGGATATATTTCGAGATTAACTTTTATTATTATAAATCGAAGATCCCCACGTATTGCTTCAGAGCATAACAAAATTGTACTTTGATAAATCCTTTTTTCTGTTTTTGTTTCCGACACGCTTTTAGATTTCAACGCCAGAATTTGTTTGACTTCAAATCAACACATTGAAACACTTCCGATTTCTTACTGCGCAGTCGACCATGCTTTTACTGTGATTGTATGAAATGCTCGACTTAAAGTGATACTACTTTCTACTGCTGTCAGTTTTATAGAGAATAACAGCGCCTTTATGAAGTGAAGAGTCTGTATTTTACCTTTTTTACCTGTCCATTCAACATATACACAAGCATACACGGGGTGGAAATACAACGCGTCGATTCACACGACCTGGCAATCGTTGATAGTGTTTATATGCAGTTTACCACCCAGCTAACATTTCAGAATTATTGATTTCATGAAATGTGAATACATAAATTAAAAATCCAAAGAACATACAGAGCTGAAACAGCCATAACACCACACAGAGAAAATAAACATACTCCATTCAGTAGAATTCTTAATGTCCATGTCACCACATGATTCTGTTCTTTAAATCATAATTGTCATTACTGCATCCATCTTTCAAGTGATGCATTCTCCACACTTGTTGATGGAAACCACAAAGCGTACACGTCAATATATTGTGCACCTATATCTGTTCTTTACCTTCAGAGGTGTTCAATATACATCCAGGTAATGTCACATACCACGTGTGTACATACAGGTACACAAATGTACCTTAATTAGAATCAAACATCTTTCGAATGCCAGTGTTATTGAATCTACTAACGTTTGTTAGCTTAAAATACATTTACACATGATATCAAATACTTCATGCTAGTGTTCATCTTAACGAGGGTGTGTATGTGAACTACGGAAAACAACAGTCAGGAAGTTAATAAGAACAATACTCGTCTTAAACTTTTATGTTGTTGTGTATATATATTCTTCACACTATACCAATGTACGTAGACACGCATTACAATTATCGACTTTACCTTAACATTTCTATCTTTGGCGACATATGGTAGTCATGTGATACGCATTGTGAGAAATATGTTAGTAAATTTTGTAAAATGTACATGATATCAAAAGTACATGTACCAGCTCAACCTTTCTGTCTATGTACGTCATGTGTTGTCCTTCTTTATTAATTAAAACGGGAAAAGATGTGATCATTAGAGCAACGAATATCGACAAACAACAATAACCTCATCAACAAGTTATCGCCTAAATTAACTTGCAAATTGAGATGGACTTTAAGGTTTTATCATTGGAATACAGGTACCAAACCGAAAAAGGTAGTACATCCCTAGTTTTAAAGCCAATGCATGAAGACAGTCTCATAATTTATGTTCAGTAATTTCATTTATCTTAACTGATGGATATCGTACGTATTATATTAACGTAACAGTGCGTTCTTTCTATATTTAAGTATTCAAAAGCAATACAGTCATTTATCCAGTGTATTTAGTATTATAGAGACACGTGTCTATTTAGGAAATCAGCAACCTATTTCATTACTATACTAGTACATACAATTACTATGTGTAAATGACCAGCGCGATGAGCCAGTGGTTAGGGCGCTCGCTTCGCGCTGGAAGACTGGTGCTAGAACACACATTCGTGGGATTGAATCCCGATCAGGAAAAAACCTAAGACTTTAAATTCTTCTTTTAAAATCTCCTCGCTCCCTGCTAAGCGCCTAGCATTACTGGATAGGAGGAGGACTGGTTGCTTAGTGTCAGAAAATGTGACCGAGTGAAGTATTTTGACAATGTGTCTGCAACGTTATATTTCAGTGAGAAAACACTATAAAGTCGTCATTAGTGCGCACTGTCACAAGCAGACACCGTCTCGATATGACCTATACGTGAGTTAAAGGGACGCTAAACCCCAATAAAAACAAACCATGTGTATATGGTTTTATTATGAAATGTAATTATTTAAGTTTTTATAAGTAATCAATTTTACGTATGTTCAGCATCAATTAGATTCAATAATAATATATTTTACCATGCTTGTTATAGACATTATTTTGCCCAAAAATATGTCTTTAATTTTTTTTTTCAAAATTAACCTTTTTTACATAAAATCCCATTTAAAATCTTTAAAATGCTGACAACCTCAAATGTATTTGGTGGAAGAAAAAATGTTCTTAACCTAATAGAGGTATAACCATCAGATTTAAAGAAATTCTATCGCAAAATAGTGACACTGGCCTATTATCTTAAAAGAGACGCAAAATAAACTAACAGAGTGAAAGGACAATGTTTATTACATAAGGCCAAGACACAAATCTTCCGCCATCAACAGAATCTAAGAGAAACATAAATTTAAAGTATATTTGACCTTATTAAACCAAAGCTTGGAGGTCAAAACTGGTCAACAGTGGGAAGCCAAAAGGAGGGAGTAAAAATTCCAATTTTGTTAGTTAAAAGGCACGCACATACAAATATTATACTACGTATACAACAATTGGTTTACCAATAATTTAGGTGAAAGTGCAATCAAAATATGAACATATGTTGTACTAGATTATTAAAACAGAATGAATTTGATCATCAGCACAAAGGATATTGACAAATAAACAATAACCTCATCAAAATGTTATCATCCGAATGAACTGAGGCGGGCATTCAAACTGATACCAAACAAACTTACAGAGTGAGAGGACCTTACACAGAGCCAAGAAACAAACAAACTAAGAGAGTGAGATGACCTTACACAGAGCCAAGAAACAAACAAACTTAGAGAGTGAGAGGACCTTACAGAGAGCCAAGAAACAAACAAACTTAGAGAGTGAGATGACCTTACACAGAGCCAAGAAACAAACAAACTTAGAGAGTGAGAGGACCTTACACAGAGACAAAAAACAAACAAACTTAGAGAGTGAGAGGATCTTACACAGAGCCAAGAAACAAACAAACTTAGAGAGTGAGAGGACCTTACAGAGAGCCAAGAAACAAACAAACTTAG
>JAUMGZ010208000.1:0-12120 GCA_032359645.1 Pododesmus macrochisma | reverse complement strand
TTTTTTTTGACGCGGACGTTTTTATTTTTTTGTTTTCACTAAAAAATGAGTGGTGCGGGGGGTTCAAATTGGATGCGTGCGGGCCTGAGAAACAAGGAATTAATTTTGTTTGGCCTAAGGAAAACACTGTAGTGTCTGGATAAAACCTGATTAACAATCACAATTTTTAGGGAAACGTATGTCTTATTTTTGAATGTGATTTTAGACCCCAAATTGGAAATGTTTTAGGTTGTTTTTCTTTTCTTTACTCACCAAATTGTAGTAGCCTCATGGATTCTGTATATCTCTCTTCTAGACTTTCCTTGGAGGACATTCGATCCATACTGGCATCTTCACTGTTCATGCTACCACTATCTGACTCAGCTTTATATAAAACAATGTTGGTTTTAAACTACATCATTGATTTGAGATTTTATTGGTAAAAATATCTTTCATTCAAATATTTTTAACACAAAACAATATTTCTATTGCAATCTAATACATGTATATAAGCATTTACATTTTAGTCAACTTGTACCGTGTGAAGTTCAAAACCTATCCTTAGTTAGGAACTCACTTTAATAGCAGTTAAAGCTTAACTTTGGCCAAGTGCATATTTTCATAAATCACTACCTAGAAAATCTATCGCAATATTCAGAAAACTTTTAACCTAAAGTATGAGCATTTAATTCCATTAACCCATATAATCACTTAAATTTGTGTTTACCTGTTGATTTAAGAAGTCTATCTGTAGCCACTTTTACTATGTTGGCTGTTTCTTGTATATCTGGTATCAGCAGGGCCAAGCCTTCATTTTCCTCTTCATCTCCAGTATGTCCATTTTTACCCTTATTTGACCTGAAATACAATAGATTGATTGTCATTACATCAGTTAATCAAGATAAATTTCATAAATAATCAACAATCACTACTTCAAGTTTAAATGTCAAGTTTTAGTTTTGCTATAAAAAAATAATTCAAAATAACATTGTTTCAACATAAAATGTTTATTATTAAATGTGCTTTTGCACCTTTTTACAATTCTACAAAGTTCTAAATACTTTTTCCTTCTTAACGGACATAAATAAGATAACATTTAAATCCAATCATTATGCATAACAAGTTTAGCTCCTCTCACTCCTTGTGAATGATATTAAGTTCCCAGTAACTTGTGCTTACTTAAGACGGTTGGCATAAGTATCCACACATGCTCGCATCTTATCAAGAAGAGTTCCAACAGCAGCAGCAGAATCAGTGTTGTTCTCCTTATCCAGTGGTAGTAAGAGAGGCACTAGTGAAGGACATACAGCAATGCCACGTAACAGTTTCAGTAATGCTCTGTAGAGAGGGATGTGACGTGCCATGTCTAACACAGAGTCATTACGCAGGTATGATGATATAGCTGGTACCAAACATGACTGACTAAATAATTCAGGAATATTATGTGGTAGAAGACTTTTTTCTGATGGTGGAATATATTCTGTGTCTTCAAAGTCTTTTGGAACTTCAGAACAAGGGTTAATGTAACTGGCTAAAACCTGTAACAGATGGACATAACAGCTTTTTAAAGATGATCAACAATCAACAAGTTATCATATTTTTTATCATGGTAATTGAAAAGTTAAAAAGTCATTGTTTACAAACAAGACTAAAAGTACCATTGTCATACAATGACAATTGTACTCTTTCTATCTTCCAATTGCATTGCTAATCATTTTTGTGAGAGATGGAGCATGCTTGAGTCTGTAAGACAGGGTTGCACCTGCACAAATTTACAAGGATTTTTTTTAAGGGATTAATATGTGTAATAAGTACGGCTGACAGATAGCCTGTGTGTTGTTGAGATACAATCAAGGAACAGTACAGACTACATATAGCAGAAACTCAAGAGGTGCGTTAAAAACATGTATATACATTATGAAATTGATATTATGAAATGTAAATGCTGTGCATGTCACATCTTCTGGTATTTATACATTTGTTTATTATACGAATGCATTTTGTCATTCATTAACATTTACCTTTCTAAGTTTACCTTTTCTTTACCTACATGTAGGTACAAGTGCCTTACTTTAAGAAATTGGACTATAGTTTACCTGTTATAAGTGGTTATTGTTTTGTAACTCAACATAAAATTCTTATCTATAGATAGTGAAAATAGCAAATGTTGGCTAACTGAGAACACCCCAAACTATCCTACTATAAAGAGTTACTATTCTAATTCAACAATGGTGTATATATCTTAATTATTATTGCTTTACAAAACATTTTAAATAAACAATAGAAACATGGCCAAATGACAAATAGCTTCAGTGATACATATAAGTTGTAATACCTGTAACAGACAAGCTACATGTTCTTCTTCACTCTTCTGTCTCAGTAAAGCCTGCTCAGCATCCCAGCTTGATGTGGTGGAGCCTGTGCCAAATCCAGTACCCTTGGCCCAATATTGATGCGACTTCTCTTCAGCTGGGTGTGTCACCGTCTGGGTAACAGTTGGGGTATTTGCTGTCTGCATAGCTGACAATATCATCTGTGCCTGGATTTGTGTAAATGTTATTTTGTGCAAGATATTTTTGAAAATTATGAAATAACTTGTTTTACATTTCCATAAATAGTGATAATTCTTTAAAATTATTAACAAAGAATATCAATGAATTTTTAATAAGGGGATATTAATGAATTTTTTTTAAATCCATACTAGGATATAGCTTAACATAGTCAGCAGATCAGTACATGCAAAATATTTCATTCTATTAAAAGAAAGTGACAAGTATTATTATAGTAAAACACATCAGAAACACACCTCTTGTTGAAAGCCTGGTGTTGTGATCCTTGGTGCATGATGACTAAGTACAGACAGACAAGCCAAAATCAGATGTAACACCCAGATCTCTAAAGACTTTCTCCGTAATAAAACACCATCATCTGTGGTCAGCGGTGTTGTATCATACAGGGATTTCAGCACCAGGAAAGGCAAGGTTGGTAGTGAGTTTGCTATTGGAGACGTCAATATATGGCCTGCAAAAACAATAAATACAAGAATGCTCATGAAAATGGAACGATCCATATATGATTCCAAGCAAGTAACATACTACTGTAAGCTACAGCATGCAATAAATTCCATTTATACAGAAATCTTGAATACCAAAGTAAAAACTCACCAAAGTAACACATTTTCATTTTAAAACTGCAATTTTGTTACATGCAATGAATAACAGTTAAAAATATATTTCACAATTAATTATAAAACAAATATGACTACATTAAAGAGTGCCTTTAAATACTGAAACATATACAACCATTAAGGATATAAACACTAATACTGGAACATATACAACCAGTAAGGATATAAACACTAATACTGGAACATATACAACCATTAAGGATATAAACACCATTACTGGAACATATACAACCATTAAGGATATAAACACCAATACTGGAACATATACAACCAGTAAGGATATAAACACCAATACTGGAACATATACAACCATTATAAATATAAACACCAATACTGGAACATATACAACCATTATAAATATAAACACAAGGAGAAGACCTAGTAAAATGCAACAACTTGTGTCTAATCCTTTAGGTCTAATATACTGGCAATAAAATATAAACACAATACCTCCATCTCCATCATCTGTTACACCCAGTACCAGCCTGAGTAAACACTGCGCCTTCTTCCTCTCCTTTAACAACACTTCAGCATAGCCTGGCAATCGCAGAAACAGACCAAAGGCAACCAATGAATGAGGTGGGATAGTTGGCATGGCAGCTGCTGGATTTGATGTTCTCGATACAGCAGGTGATGGTGATACAGGCTCATACAACTATAAAATGACACAAAATCATAATTACTACATAGCAACATCTATGAAAAGTATAACAAAATGTAGAAAAATAACCATCAAATGATAAGGTTAGTATATCCAACACTTATGTACTATATGAATTGAGTTCTACATATGATTTTGCATACCTTTTCTTAAGAGCAAATATCAATAGGTTAATATTTAAACATGAGCTTAGTTGTATATGATTACCATGTACCTCATAGAAATCCTCTGGAAATGGTTCCACTGTGACCCAGTCAAACAGCTCTGTAGAGTTTGTTATAGGCTTTCCACCTACACTTGGTCCTGCAGATTCGTGAGAAGACTGGCGAGATATTTCTGGGTAGAGAAGAGGTAAGTGCTCTGCTAGCATAGCCAGTCCTCCAACACTGGCAAATACTTGAAGTGCTGTCGGGAATGTTGGAACTGTCAACAGTGACTCATCAGGTATGCTTTCATTGTCATTGTCTGCCCAGTCATCAGTAGGACTACACCCTGTAGCAATAAGAACAATATATTATAACAAACAAAACACATGGCATGACTAATGTTTGAAACTGTAATGTCAGAAGCTACTTTACTCAGAGATGTATGTTTCAGGCATTGCAATTTCATGAAGATAAATTTTTATTCTGTATTTTGTGATTGAAATACATGCAAGAATTAATGCATTAAACCAATGTTAACCAAATGAATTAATTACAATCTTCAAATAGAATACATACGCGAGTCTGGCACACTGACATCTTTCCTCTTATTTTCTAGTTTAACATTAAATTGCAGAACTGAACTTCCTTGGTGAAGACCTCTTTGATCTAGGATTTGTAACAGCTGTGATAAGGTGAGATCTCCTGGTAAAGCTTTGTCTGTAAACACAAAATTAACAATAATATCAAACATCAATTCCATCAGTCAGATACAATCTTTTTCTTTATATTTAAATGGCATGCTTGAATCTATTAACATAACAATAGGAAACCAGGTACATCACAAACTAACAGATATCTAGCTAAAAAGAGGACTAACATGTTTACATTTCTATTTAAAAACTATTTTGACAACAATAGCTCTACCATATATTTTTCAAATAGAACCATAATCATCCATTTGGAACTTATTAGGTAGCATTGAATGATACAGATAATTCAATAGCCTATCACAGTTCTACCTTTCATTTTCTGACAGAATCTTCCATTTGGAACTTACCAGGTAGCATTGGGTCATATAGATAATTTATCAGCCTATCACAGTTTTACAATTCATTTCATGACAGAATTGTTCAATTGAGACTTACTAGGTAACATGGGGTGGTAAAGCGACATCACTGGAAATAGAAGTTGAGAGGCCATATCTGCTGTATGACGACCTCGTCGAGTAGGAGGCCTTGGTGGTAAAACAGACTTTCCTGTTCCAATATTTTTCTCTTCCTTTTCTCTCTTCTCTTTGGCTGCTTTCCCTGAAGCTAAAGAGAGATAAGGAGTTGTTCAAAACAATTCTATTGAGTTTATATTTTCTCTTCTTGTGTCTTGAATTAATGTTGATACAGTAAAACTTTTGGCACTCAAAAGATACTATTTTCATCAGTAAAGTGAGTTTTTTTTCTTCTGCAACTTTTATTACTAAAATAAACTATATATATAAAAAAAAGAAAGAAAATATTTCTTATTTTTAAAAAGCATTTTTTCATACTTAACCAATGCATTGAATCAATATTTTGTAAGAAACGATGTTTGCTATTAGTTTATACATACCGACAGCACTAGATAATGTCATGTACTCTGCCATATCTGAACTACATCCAGCCAAGTCACGCTTACATTCATCAGATTTTTCTGTAGCCTTTTCCAGAAATTGTCCTGGCAATCCAGGAGAATCTGTGGATAAATAACAATATAAAATCCAAATTTGGTACTGCTAAAAAAAATTATGTGGTGCTTGAGAATTTTTTTTTTTTTTTATAAACTTGTTTAATGCTGCCTAGAGAATTTCTTTTTAAGTTAAGCATTCAAATTCACAAATAGGCATTCAATAAAATCCTGCTTTAAGTCAATTTCTTTCAACATTATATTAAAGAGACAAAAGAATGTTTAAAATTATAACTAATTATATCTCAGTTGTGGTAGACTATCAGCCTTTATGTTCATTTTTTTTTAGAAAGAATAGCAATGTTTGTTTGTTTCATTGGGGTTTAATGTCCCTTCAACTCATGTCTAGGTTATATTGAGAAAGTGTCTGCTTGTGACAGTGCACACTGATGGCGACTTTATAGTGCTGTCTCATTAAAATATCACGCCCCAGCCACATAAACATGATACGTCACTCGGTGCCAGTAGAAGAAATGGCAAGAAAGGTGAGTACTTAACACACTGTTGTAATGTAAACACATGGATGTTAATAAATGCCTAACCAAGACTTTGTGTATGCCTACCTGAGACTTTGTATTAACACATAGAATATTATGCATGCCTACCTGAGACTTTGTGCAAGAGCTCGGAACATGTGGTATGCAGGCTGACAACCATTGTATGATAACTACGTCCACCACTATGTTTAGGATGTTCAATAGGGTTCACACTCCTAGATGCGAGCTGTACTCTTTGTTGATTTTGTTGAAGCTGGTTAAAGTGGAGAGCCACCAAGACTTTCTCATCCTCCAGTAATGCTTGCAGAAACAGGCAGCGTGTAAAACCTGACAGAGGGAAACTCCCTAAAGATGCACCTATCAAATATCATAATCCACAATTAACTCAACATCAAAATTTGTCTTGTGTTATGTAGCTGATTAAATCATAGAAAACAATACAAATATTTCATTTCAAGTTCTTAACAACAACAAAAATAAATTTCTGATATACTAAATTCCACTGCTGTGTGCTATTGTAGACACTCAAGATTTAATATTTTTTAGTTTTCTTACAGAAACCCCCCGCATCCATTTGCCCTAAAAGTTAAATATTCATTACTAATTTTGAATGATGATAACTATGATTACATCTAATCCAGTAATCCAGCACTATACAAAAACTGCAATGTTCTTAGTGAATATGTCATAAGAAAAGTTTGGCAATTATCTGGCACAGAAATTATAAAGCTGAAAAAGTATAGAATAGTGACAGAAAAACTACATTAAAGGACAAAGTAGTTGAAATTGTTGTATGATTCAATAGTTGAATCATACAACAAGTAATAATGATTGGACATTTATACATACCTGTTTTAGAGGAGACATTCTGTTCTCTTATGACTTCACACAAAACTCGGGCAAATAATAGTTGATTAACAATGTGACAGGATGTGACTTGTGTAAAGAATCTGACAGCTGCAGCCTCTATACATGTTCTCTGCTCCAATGACATAAGCTGAAATAAGTAGTCATTTTGTGTAAACATGTAAATGCAACATTAAGTAGTCATAATTCTTCTCACTTTCATAGATAAATATCTTGCTGTCTTCCATTCCAAATAACAAAGGTGAATAATGTGTGTCGTATTTTAACCAAAAATTGTTTGACCAAATTAAAGTTCTTATTTCCAATTGATGTTTTCTTGACAATAGAATACTTTTTAACTCAAACTGCTATTAGTCGAGAGGTTATCAACTAGACACCTCCTGGTGATTGGGAGAAGAATGTCTAGATTAACTTAACTGAACAAATATATGCAGGTTAATACTCTATCCTGCTTAACAAATACACCATACATAGGAAGAGTGCTAAAAAGCATAGTTTTTTTTATATATATTCAACTATTTTTTATTGAGAATGAAATGAAACTTAACCTACAACTTTAAGGCAGGAGACAACTTTTTCAACCTCTATAGAAATTCTAACAAATTGTGTTAACCCCGTTGTCCAGTGAAATGTCTTAGTGTCTGCAAGTTCTGTGGTAAAAGTTTTTTTGTTTTGTCTTGGTTTTAATAACTAAATTTTTTTCTGTTAATTCTTACATCATTAACTTTTCACTTCTGGATACCTCTTTCTTCCCATGCCAAACAAAATGTTTTACAATGATGTGATAAATCTTACTTCCAACAATAAGTATTACTTGTAATCAAGTGTAATTCTTACCTCTGTTACATTAGAGTTTGTCTTGTGTAAAGCTGCTGACTGCACTTGAGAATTACACAACATGGTGAGAATGGCTGGCCAGAAAATGTTACCTTCTGCCCCACCCAACCAGTCCTTCATAAGGGGTTCTGTAGACACTTCAGCAAAGAAGTGCAACACAGCTGCTACAATGTCTGCTGTTATCCACTGAGTCTTTTCTGTAAAAGTAAATTATTTATATTGTGTATAATACTGAAGGGGTCTCATTTACACAATTAACTAAACATTGATTCTCATTTCAGTTTGCACACTATTTTGCTGCAGGATAGGGAAAGTATACAATATTATACATTTGGTTAAGGATTTGTCATTATACATTAATTTGCATGTAAATATTTACTATTTGAAACTTCTCACCAATATCATTTCCTCCATTATGGTGAGCATGTGATGCACTAGTTGATGGCTGACAGTCGTCACTCATTGACTTGCTGGCATCTGTTTGTCCTTCCATGTACACACTTCCATCGGTGAACTGTAACATCACCTTACTACAGAACTCAAACAAGCCTTGAGCAAGTACTGCAGTAAAACCTGAGTCCAGTAACTGCTGTACAGCGATTGGTGACTTACATCCTAGAGCAAGTGAAGACAAGTGAGATTGTTCTAAACCACTATGGTGGAATTCAGGTAATAATATTTGTGGAATATCAGAAGTCAATCGGATATTGTCACCATTTTGTTGTTGCTGGAGGCCATTTGCCTCCTTTGAATCATCAGTTAGAGATTCTTGGTGTAAATGCGAGTCTTTTCTGTCATCACATATCGATGCAGATAAACTATCAGTGTTTACTAATACTCCCATCCAGCGTAGAATCAGTGAGAAGAACTCAGGATTAATGTGACAGGCTGAACACAGTACATAGTCTATAGATTTCTTCAGAGTTGTATCTGGTTTCAGTGAAACTGACCATTCATACAATAAACTGAAAGAGAGAAAACAAACAATCAACATGCATATCAAAATGATCATTAGGAATGCTATCCAGACATCCTGAAATAAACTATCCTAAAGCATAAAACTGTTCAGGCTTAATCTATTCCATGGATATTCTATCTGCTTTTTATCACAAGGCGTAACCTATATATTTACAGCAACACATTCAAAACCCAGTATCAAATAACACTTATTTGTAGATGTCCTGTAGTTAAAAAGCAAAGTTATTGGAAGAACATTTAGACAAGATTAGAATGATATTATATGATTTAACATCAATCAATACTCACCTGACAAGATTCTTAGTGACAAGTTCTGGTAGGTTATAATCTACTTGTGCCTCATGACTATACCACAGGATAGCTGCAACACACTGTATATGGGCAGGTGCTGGACTAGGTATGCAGTGATAAGACTGGCTAGATGCTTGTGAGTAAGTTTCATCATAGTTGGAAGTTCTCTGTAGCGTCATTTTGGCACTGTCTGACAACCATTCTAGCAAGGCATGCACTCTAAAAATATCATTAGTCAGAAGTATGTTTACAACTTACTATAATGATACAGAATGAACCTAACTAATTTAAATTTGTCTTCATATATCACATTTAAGAAGCAGTTAATGCTATTATACATTGAATTATGACATGTAATTTATTGCAGCAATATGTATGTTCATACTTTACAAAGAACATAAAAATTAGGAAAAATTTTCTGAAGCAAGTATAAACATTTTTAACATTTTATCTATACACAGACACAAAGTACTACATGTATGCAGTTATACAGAGTCTATATCATAATATATTCATTGTTGATAGTTGAACACATTTATCTTTAATAGCATTCACATTGATACAAATGATACATACCTGCGTCTTGTACCAGAGTCCTGCACTGTACCTAGCTGGTAGAGAATCTCTACTGTTGAGTCATTAGCCAACCCACTCACTTTCCCAAGGTAAGGGGACATTAGACCTTGAAAAGATCACATCAAATTCTTAATTCTAGCACAAAGAAGTTCAAAATAAAGGTGATGGCATGAGATGGCTGGCTAATTTCATTTGTACTTAAACAATTTCATATAACATGCAAGGTTTGTTTGAGATTTCATTCAAATCTTTACAGTAGTTTAGGAGGTGATTTCTGGACAAGCTCCATACTCAATTCATATCGGCCATGATATTAGAGGGGCCTAACCTAGTTTTATTGGGTCATGTCAATATTTTATTAGCAGGTTTACAATTTCAGACCATATGAAAGTATTGTGTGAGGTTTTAATGAAATCCATACAGTACTTGAGGAGATGTTTGGACAAGTTTTAGCACTCAATTCTAATTAGCCAAGCAATCAAAGGGGCATAACTCCCTAACATAAAATGTATTAACAGGGCTGTTCAAAAATTAACCGTATGGGAGGGTGTGAGGCACCTGTAATGAATATATCATTGGTGATTGAGTTAATCCAGATCTGCTTACTATTTCATATATTAAATCAGTTTTAATATTTGGTCAATTCTGGAACAGCCCTAAGGGGTTTTGTCATATGGTCGCAGCAACATTCCTACGAGTTTGAGTACAAAATTAGAATAAGCAACAATAAAAGACAAAGTAGTTTACCTGCAGCAGAGTCTGCTTGACCTATAGGACTCCTCAGTATGTTGTCTATCAGATTTAGTCCCATCGTTACTGAGTGTAGACCAAGCTTGAGTAACACAGTTTCTATGTTAGCTGCATACACATTTGACACAGGAGACAGAAGGAGAGCTGCACAAGTGTTTAAAAGATTTGGTGTTGTTGCTACGGCTGCTGCAACCTGATTCTCCATCTCCTTATGTGCCGTTAAACAGTGATGTAGTAGTCGTATCCACAGAACACTGTCATAAAAGATGAGATTAACATAAATTCTTAAGATAACTTCATACTGAAATACCATTATTATTGCTCAATATGTAAACTACACTTCCATAATATAAGCCAAAACCAAACTGCAAACAAGTAATGATAAAATCATATCATAAATGCTATGATCAGACATGTACAAATATCAGTTCCCTTGTTTTGTTTGAATCTAAGGTCCTTTTCAACACATGGTCATATATATAAATCAGTCAAAATCCACAATTCATTTCTTTGCTGACTGTAGTGTATATTATATCTTATAGATGTAACAATACAAGAAAAGTTTAACTTACTCCTCTGTTCAAATTTTCCCAATTTGCAGACGTCAATTTACATACAGTACTAACCTTGACCTGGAAATAAAGTCTTCTGTTGGCATGAAGATGTTTTGGGATGTACTGCCGGTATCTCCAAATGCACTGTAACCTAGTACATGTATCTGTGACAAACCAATAGTCATTGAGTCCCGTGCC
Organism: Pododesmus macrochisma; assembly: GCA_032359645.1. Lineage (NCBI taxonomy): Eukaryota > Metazoa > Mollusca > Bivalvia > Pectinida > Anomiidae > Pododesmus > Pododesmus macrochisma. Next base: position 883 of record JAUMGZ010208000.1, on the reverse strand, counting down.
TTGTGTAGTCTGATGGTTACAGATGTGGCCACTTCTGGACGTTGTAGTTGTAACTTGATGAATGCCAGACTACTGGTCATCAAGGGGTGACACAAAGGGGTTGACGTCACTCCATCGTGACTTATCTCCAAGGACACATATGCTGGACATGCTAAATTAAAAAAAAAACATTTGTGAATATTTTTATGAGCATTTTATCACTAGCAATATTACAAGTCACAGGAATATTATCAGAATTTTATTCAAGCACAATTGAAAAGATGTATAAATTGAATGACATAAGTTATATATTAAAACAACAATCAGGCAGCTTAAATCCATTTTTAAGCAGAAGACTGTTAACCTATATGGGTTTATGTTCGAATACTTTTTTTTCATCAATTTGTAAAAGGTAAAGCTAGAAAATATAAACACGTACTTGTTAATATTGCATTGTGGGGTTGAATCTGTACTTCCTTCAGTAAAACTGCAAATGGTAACTGTATAGTGAGGTCAACCCAGGCCTCATCCGAGTAGAAGTGGTATGACCAGGCAGCTGACCTTGCCCTCCTATGTGTCTGAGATGATTGTATCAAGGCATCAGCTGGACTAGCTGTAGGACTACTGGACGCGATTGAACCTGTACAATAGAAAATATTCATCATCAACCCATTTTCACAAAAGTGTGGAAAAAGCGCTTTGTAATTTCAATCTTTTTTATACATACTGAACATCTCATGATGTTTTTATTGGGCCACTTCACTTCATTAAAACTCAGTGCCTGCCCCTTTTTAAGTTTTATATTACTGACAGGAACCTATGTCAGTCTCATTTAAGGAACTTCAGGCTGTCCAGCACTTGTTGACTTAAAATAAGGGCTAATTTTAGGGACAAACATAAGAAA
>JAUMGZ010207989.1:0-12121 GCA_032359645.1 Pododesmus macrochisma | reverse complement strand
TTTTGTATAAACGTTTTACTCGTTTGGATTTTTATTGACAATTGATGTTGGCGGTTAGTTGTTGAGATGATTTAAAGCGCCATGGAGTGTATTTATTAAATTTTTAAATGTATGTCTGTACTTAAGACTTCTAGTCTCATGCGGAAAATGGTAAGGTTCAGACCTCATTAACCGGTTTAACCACACCGCCTGGTTTCGTGCTGGGTGACCGTCCTAAGTCGGTCCGCATGGATTTATAGTCTTGACGTTTGTTGTGATGTCGATTTAACTAATTACATTCCGATGCTTCATTGCTTGACGCAGTTATTGAGTTGTTTGCCAATGTCTCTCGTTCTGTTGATAATATTCATACGGTTTGATAATTCCACTCATCTTGGTTTTTTACAGGAATGATCTCATTATTTAGTAAAACTTACCATATTTCTAACGATACCTCATATAAAAAATTTAATTATCTCTAAATAACTTGTTTGGCAGCTCTATCGACCAATCTGATATTTTTTCAACTGTTGGACACAACTGCGCCTATTGAGGACAATATGCCTAATGGGTAGAGCTTATAAAACCTCAAGACCAGGAATAATTCAGTCATATTAGGACACAAACAAGTTGTAGCAACAGACTTACAGTATTTGTGACTGTCAAAAAATCTTCTTAATAGTTTCTGACCACGGCTTTTCAAAAAACTGTCAAGGGTTGTCACAAATTACGCTAATATTAGCTCTTTAACAAACAGAAGTTCTGATTGGTCAGCGGACTTGCTGGCTTTGTCTTCGTAAATCTTTGACCAACCCAGGGTTTTTATTTTAAAAGTTATGTTCAAAAAAAGAATTGATGTACTTACATACTTCTGCGAGTGTTCAAAACCTTTCTCTATATATAAACTAGTATCGGGCTTATCTCATCGTCTACTTATTGAACAACTTTAGTACTTAAACTGAAAATGAAAGAAAAATGTTCAAGAGAAGAAAGACAATTATGCGTAAAGAACACCTGTATCTGCTACAAGTTCAACACTGGAGATTGAGGGGATACGGCTAGGACTCACGCACTTCCTTTACAGTGAACTACTTTGAATTGATTCCCATTGAGCCTACTTACCTATTACAATTTTGTTTGTATGAAGTAGATAGTTCTAGTGTATGCTTAAAGTGTGTAATGTAGCATACTTCGTACTCACCCAATTCAAGATTCAAAATTTTTACAAAGTTTAAATTCAGAATTTAAAAAAAGCAACAAAGGTAAAACAAATAGAAGTAAAATTAAAGCGGGGTAAACGACCCTTTTTAGATACCGTAATCCAATCGTTCTGGTTGTTGAGAGGATATGCGTACATTAGAGGGTATATCATACCCACAACTTCTTTTATCATACATTCACTTGCGCACGTATTACGTTATTAGGTTTTGACATTAATAAATAGCCGTTACTTTAAATTTCAACCAAGAGATTGCTTATGTCCACAACAGGTCTATGAAATCTTTAATCTGATTGGCAAATTGTATAAATTGTTCGTATGGTTTGATTGGAATGATGTTTGAATATCAATGTCTGCTGACGTCTACCAGGGCTATCTGGGGGTCATAAAGCCATTATGTCCTATTGGTGTGGAAAGCTTTACACTAAAAAGACAATTAAAGCTAAAGGGTAATATAATGACAATGTATTCTAACCTAAACTAACGCCCATGCAAATACCCAACAAATGTCAACGTTGAAATTGCTACCTCTATTTATTATTATTTCAACATTTTCCTTTCGGCCTATCAACAATAGATTAATTTAAAGTTATAACAAATCTGATAGAACTTCAGCCGTAAGCCCTTACAAAGTGGTGATAAATAGAACAAAGCTATCGACATTCGCCAAGCAACCACGTATTGAAGTTAAACGGTGTGTTGCGTCTTTATCTGGCTATACTTTACAATACACAGTGTAGAGATACCCTATCTCAGCTTACCACTATATAACACCTGTTGTAATAACAAAATACAATAATTACCTTTAAGAATAACACGGTGATCGCATCACCTGACGAGCGATACATACTCCAGGAAGTTCTTGACATAGCAGGGAGCTTTACGGGATTCAGATTGGTGTAATTACACGTGTTTGTCCGACGTCGATGGATATATACCTGCATTATGGATGATATTAGTGAATTAGCTATGGAAGACAGTCATGAACATCCTAAAGACAATATTGCTAGAAAAACAATGGCGACGGCAGACGACATGTCAACTCCACTGGACGTCCAACTGACAGACGATGCAGATGGCAATATTGAAGATATACTCCTGAAGAAAGATTCCATCCAAATACCTCATCTGGACGATCCTGAGAAACAACCGGACGTATTGGATACAGATATTAAGGAGACACCAGATTTTAAAGTGCGCCTTGGGACATCGTTAGTGCGCAAGAACGCTGACGTAAAAGCACGCCATCTTCTAAAGGAGTTATCAACTCGTACAGTGCACTTCAAATCATCCTCGGACTCGAACTTAAAGACTGAACATGTTAAGGGTCGTCGTGTGAGTCTCCATAGAGAAAGATCCATGAAGTATATTGCCAGACCTCTAGGAAAGTTCTGTAAACCACGCAGACGGACCAGCTTGTCCAGTACGATAGAATCCTTGGAAACAAAGTCTTCAGTTGAAGACTCTCACTCAAAGGTAATCATTTTAATAACAGGTACCCGTGCTATGTCAGGTATGTGTAATGCTTCTTAGTAAAAACACCATTTTGTAAAATATAGAATTAACTTTGGTCATTAGAACCAAATTTGTTGTTTTAACATTTTTGAGTATTTGGAGGTGTTCAGTCAAGAACAATTGTAATATGCAAAGCAATCTCTGTAATTAAGTCTGTCAGTTATTATCTATGAAGTCAAAAAAAAGGAGTTTACAAAGATATCCTGTTTTTTTTTAATTTGAGCCACATTAACATACACCTTCTTCCGATCTGGACATATATAGAGAGAGTTAACCCTTCTCCCCCACCCCAACAAAAAAGACTGAAAAAGAAAAAGAAAAAAATCTTCTATCTTCTTTTAAAGTCTTTTCGTAAGAGGGTCAGAGAACAGCTAGTTTACTTTGTATGATCTCTGTTTATTTCTTTATTGTTTTGTAGGACATTTACAAGATGATGGTATGGGTTTTAAAAACTTGCGTTTTGTTTTGATTGTCAGTGTGTAAAGTTTGACTCTTCGATTGCTTTTGTAACTGGTAGATTTTATATACTATTGCTTTTTTGTTTTACATCACGCTGCTGATTCTGCAAAATGCATATAAACGAATCTTGGCGAGTGCATGAATATATGAAATTAATACTCACACTAGTGTAATAAAACACATCTACACTTTTTGAAAATAAATTATTTTGGGTTCACTTTATTTCAATCTGATTAAAAAGTGTATCTCTAATTGCGTACTACGCGCGTCTCACGATATTAGAGATCGGCATTTTAATCAGATTGACTTTATTTGAACTCGATATAAAAAAAACCAGATATAGTAAATCATGATTCAGCATTGAATCTACTGTCTATTGTAGTTATTGGCTATAAGCAGTTTTTCCATGATTATCGCATGTGGTGCATCAGAGCGCTTTCTACTCACAAACAGTTTGGCATGCATACATAAAAGCATACAGCGTGTAGTATGTGTCGTTTTATGGACTGTCAAACACTTTTTTGATTAGCATGTTTTTGTTCCTTTAATGCATGCTGTGTCATGTAAATTTAATGGCCCTGTCCACATGTAAGACTTTTGAATATTGACCCCCAAACATTGGAAGGTAAAGGGCCATCATCACATCACTAGGACCTGGTGTGCGTCAGTGCGTGCATTTGTGCGTGCGTGCGTGCGTGCGTGCGTGCGTGCGTGCGTGCGTGCGTGCGTGCGTGCGTGCGTGTATGTTGAAACTCGTGAAAGGAATTCCATGTTTTGTTTTTATAATTAGTTACTTCTTCCAACCCTGTATTTACGTCAAATATGCAGTCGTTTATGTTTATCTTTGTATAAAAAGCATATCCTGGACAGATGTCACAGTCTGTTCAAGTATTCATATAGTTTTAGTCTTTGATCAAGACACTAATCTAAAGATAACGACTGCTTCGTTCACAAGCCATTTAGAGGAGAGTACTATCTTTTTTTAAGAATCGAACCGTATAAACAGTGTATTATAAGAAATTCATACAAAGACATATTCATAACAACATAAGATGGGTATTTCCATATATTTACAGTACCAAATGTGTCTGCTCTGTGAAGACTACTTCGACGTAATGTAATTATCACTCTATAATTACATTAGGTCACATGCTGCTGACGTCATATAGTCGAGGCTTTTTCCTAGGGAATTTCAACATTTGGCTCTCCAATCAAATGCGTTTTCCCACCGATAAATCTTTTATTTATGTTATATGAGCAAAGTTTTAGTATATACATTTAATAACACTGTAAATATAAGTAATGACTGTTTGAGCAAATGTAATTATGGTCCTTTAATACACATTGTTATTGCTGACAAACTATCATATAGGGCTTTATTGAGTTTGCCAGCAATAGCAATGTGTATTATAGAACATAATTGCATTTGCTTAAACATTCATAACTTAAATAAAAACAACTAACAGTATTCATCTCACATGATTGTTTAAAAACGGCTTCCTGTGAGATCGTTCTCGATTGATAGAGCTTGAATTTTGAAAATAATTGTTTTATTTTAATTTTGACAATCATTGTTTTGTGTTTAATTTTGATAAGCGTTGTCTAATTTAGAATTTTCAGATGAATTGCTTTTATTTTGAATTTAGATAAGAGTGGTTTATCTTTAATTTTGAATAGCATTGTTTGTTTTTAATTTGAAAGGCATTGCTTGGATAATTATGTGATAAGCTTTGCTTTAATTTTAATTTTTGATGAGCTTCGTTTCATTTTTGGCTTTTAAATGCATTGTTTTATTTTTAAACAAGCAAACATAAAGGAGGAAATGGAATATACTTAACAGTTCTTTTGTCTTTTATTTTGATGAAACAAACGTTGCATCATGAAATGGCTTATTGTTAGCGTTGCTGCTCAATTTACAATGTATTCTAACAGAATGGTATCTTGTTCATTGGATACAAGGAAACTATGATTGCTCAATGTCTCTTGTGAATAAAAACATTTCTATACAAACAAAATAAGGTACACGATTTAAACTCTTTAAAATATTTGAACTGTTTTGACAATTTGATACTAATAGGTCGTTGTATTTTTGTTATTTATAGCAAAATGGCAAAGTATACAGATATACGTAATGCTTTTTCTAATTGTAATAGTACAATGCAATAGTGTGCAATACGTCCAACAAAAAGGACACCCACAAACAATATAAAGGTGTTTATATCGACCAAGCACGATGTCTTTGTATGGTAGACATATATCTGTCTCCAAGATGCCATAGAATGTCATTTTATCTTATGTTTTACAGCTATATTTAAAGTTCCAGAAGGTGGCTAGAGACATCAAATTGATTTCCAGAATATGTTTGGCACTAAAAAGGTAAACAGCTTTATCCGAGATGTCTTTGTACCTGGCCGTCCTTTGTTTATTGTGTTAAATGTGATTGTTTTAAGGACCCAGGTAACATAAACGTTCTTTTTATCAATGCATGTCGTGTCACAATGTTCCCACGTTATAATGTATGATTAAGATTATAACATTTGTTTACTTATTTAGATTGCACAGCATGATAAAACACCAAGGACAATTCTAAGTGAGAATTCTGTTAAGACAAGTAGTCTCACAGAACAAGTATTGTTGTGGTGTGCTAAATCACATCATTTCTTTATTGTATCGTATCAACAATGGACGCTTCAAATTCAACTCAAACAGTTATTTAAATTCAATTCTGTCAACCTCTTCAGTGCACCGGTTGTTTTAAAATATGGAAAAAATGCACGTCCTATAATATTTTTAGATAACGAATTTTAGATGTAAAAAATCAGAATTGAATAGTTAAAAGATCTACTAAAAACTATAACCAATACAATTCGTAACTTTCGTTTTTGTTCACTGTAATGACGTAACCTCCTTTGTCTTGTCTACTACTTTAATCAGTCACAATCTTAATTTCATCTATTGCATGATAAAGCTACATAGTATTAATAGTAATGTTTATTTTATAGCTATGTTAAACAACCTGATAAAAGTGAGTGGTCATTTATGGAAATGTATCTAGACGTCCGAGACGACCTTCATCAGAAGGTAGCCTTCAACCCTCACAGTTACGTCAAAGTGGAACCGGTATATACTTTACGATTATTTTGACTTTTAAAAAGGAAATTCTACATCTGATTCGTTATGCAGGAAACATAATAATGATTTGTTAGGTGTATTCAAATGCTATTAAGAACTATGAATGAAAAAAACATAGTCGACATGCTAAATATGTGGAAATGTTACACGAACATGTGAACAGTTGATAACATGCAGTAAAAAATACTAAAAATACTGAGCACTGAGCATTTCAAAACTATTAAATGGTATCTCTTATTTGTTATTGTGTAGACTCGAGATCGACTAAAGAGACTTTTGGAGATCCCAAAACACATGCGTAAACTCATGGATGTCAAAATGGTAACTTATTTCTATATTCTGTAATGTCACACCCATATCAAAAACTATAATGATTTGTAGTTTAAGCAAACATTTCTAATGCTATGTTTGTCTCGAATTTTCGAAGTCACAGGGTCCAATACATGACTTGAGGTTCTGAGAGTTGTTGATTGACCTTGTCTTCGTAGTAAAAAAACTCATCTTAAGTTTAACTTTCTTTAAAATGTGTCTAAATCTTAAACAAATTAAATTCGGATTTTCTTTTCAGAAATCTGCGGTGAACATGACCTATTGAAATAGATCTATATTTTTCTTAGAAACCAAAGACTTGATTTTAGCGACTTTTCAACACATCTTTCATTGTTTTAAATAGATTCTTGGTCTGATGAGAGACAACGCGTCCTTCAAAGACTATCCGCTACACACACAGATACAACTTGCTACCTGTATGGAATATCAAAGGTAACCACGTTATCTCTTTTTTATGCAACACGGTGATCACAGAAAACATTAGTCTCGTCTGCTTTATACAAATGTATCAAAGTACACGTTAACCTATAAGTGGCATATCTCTTTATTACTTAGGGAATAATCTTTTTTTCTTCAATTTATTGTAGTATGAAAAAACTACGCACACATTAAGAACCGCAATTCGGTTCATAACAAAAGTGTGTGTACGCTAATTTTGCATATCTCAATAAACTAAAACGGATTATGAGCATAACTTATATTTCAATTCAAAATAAACATATGCAAAATATTAAGATTTGTGTTTGGAACGAAGATAGCAGTAACAAAAACCAGTTTAGGACAAGTTAAGTACTGCACAGGAATTTGTCATTGGCGTAAAATCAACTGTGACCACAAATCAGCCTTCACATCTAGTCTAATTCATAGGCGTAGCTTTGCACTGAGGCAACCGAGGCAGCTGCCTCGGTAAAAAAATGAGAACATAATATAAAAATGTCGCTGCGCCCACCAGCCCCCCTGCCTCGGTTATTTAAAGCCCAAGCTACGCCTATGCTTATGGTCTTAGTAACTACAATATTTCTAGTTACATTATATATAGAATCTAGTCACTGTTGCTATCATATTGGTTCATTTTCTATTTCGATTCTAAGACATTAACATATTTTACCACCAGTTATGAAGCCCGTCGAATTATACTACGCCAGGGACACAGGGCGTCGGCTTTTTACATCTTGTTGTCAGGGGAGGCAATGATCAACATAAAAGACAATGATCCCAGGACCAACGTGTCATTTGTCAGAACAGTCCACGAAATGAAGGCTGGCGATACATTTGGGGCAAGTATCCAATACGACTTTATCTAATAATAACATAACAATTAATTATCTAATCTAGCTGTCATTTATCAATTATTTAAATTATTAAAAAAGAAAGTATATATGTGATGATATTACAAAGTGTGTGTGTGTGTGTGTGTGTGTGTGTGTGTGTGTGTGTGACAATATTATGAATCAGAGTGAGATGAATATAAGTTGTGCAAAGTAAGAGAACGTATAATGTTAATGGTTATATTTCGCATCATCTTTAAATTACTATTTCCGTTTCTCTTTATACATAACTTTTAATTTTCTCTATTTATTTCCGTTTCTCTTTATACATAACTTTTAATTTTCTCTATTTATAGGAAATAGCACTGCTTGAAAATATAACGAGAACGGCTACAGTGATATGTAAAACTCCATGTGAACTCCTCGTAGTCCAGAAAGAGGTAAATATACAAAATTGTAAGCTGAAACAGGCCACAATAACTATAATATATATAAGAGGAAATAACCAAAAACTCTGTGTGAGAGACCCTCATTCCAAGTCAAGTTATGAATCGGCCGTCATCAATGGACGCTCAAGAGAAGATGAATTTATGATTTGAGGATTGACAAGACCTCGATACATCAAAGCTACATATAATAAACCATAGTTATAAGTAATGGTTATTCTAAAGATAAAGTGCGTGAATATCTTCAGTTCAGATCATATTTTAGAGGAATTGTTAAATTCTATGTTGCTCCATTTAAAAATGAAACAATGTGCCTGTGGTGCGTGTTGGTAAATATTCGATGTTCTGTGTCTTTGTTAACATTAACAACATATAGTTCATTCTACTTTTAACCAAGTATTTGAATTGTTTTTGCAGGACTTTGATGAAATTATAAAAGAGCCGCTCATGAGAGAACGAATTGAACACATCAACTTTTGCAAGTGAGTTATCCCTCTTAGTTTGCCGTATTTACGTTTTCAATGTTTTGAATTAAGTGAAATGGGAGAGTTTTTTTCCGGTGCGCCAAGAAAACATACAGCCATGCTGCTTTAGGTTACAATTAAAATCTTCAAAATCATTGTATTGAAGAGACAAATGATCGAATGTTTATCTAATTGTAATTTTACAAAATGAAAATAAAAAATACACAGTTGTAGAGCACAATTCATATTGGTCATCGTTGATGGCTAAGTGTGTAGTCTAAACCGCTGTTTTGTTCATTTCTGATTTTATTCGAAATCATCCGTACGTCTTGAAACAATGATTGTGATGGCCTGTACGAGACGTATCTATATAATGAGCTTAATATCTAACATAGATAAAAACTGATTTTACAGTTCAAAACACCATCAAATGCTATATTATTATTTTTTATAAAAAAGTCTATTTATCTTGCAGAAATCTCCCTCTATTCCAGGATTTCCCTTGTGACGTTTTTGCGAAGTATCCAAATCAGTTTTTCTTTCAATACTTCAAGTAAGTGTTTATTTTTTTATTTATTCATATTCAATCACAAAGAAAAACAGGCACATGAAAGTAACTTGGATGTGTTAGATTGCATAGTAAATAAAACAACTTGAAAAATTAAACTTTTCTACAAAAATTGAAAGCACAGGTATAATGTGCAAAAGAAACCCAAATAAATGAATATTGTAAGACAAATATGTTACAATTTTGACAAATGTTTAAAATATACATTTGCATATGCTTGAAATTTTCTAGACAAGGGGAGATAATTGTTAAGGACATTCGAGATAGTAACTACATAATAGTCGTCACTGAGGTAAGTCATCTAACATATAGGTAGTTTAACAATCGTAATGATTCTATATTGATAATGGTTGAAATAACATCTTTTTTTAATTTGTAAGTTATTAATGTACAACTGAAAGGTTTATCAAGGGGCATACAGAAATGATGAACAAAAATGGATACCTAGACGCACTATTAGTATAAGATACTAATCCGAATAGACGCACATTTATACAGCTGTTATATGGTATTAAGCGCTAAATAGAATATTTTTCTCTTCAACGACATTCAAATTGTATTGACACAACAGGAACTCACAGCCGTGTATACTATGACCCGTAAGTTTATATACGCCATTTGCACAACCTTTTTGGGGTTATTGCGGTGGTCGTGTGGTTAAACGTGCGGGTCATTGCTTAGTCCAAGTTTCCTCTGACTTTCTGCCCGCTTTTATATATGGATTGTGCGGGAGAACAATCCATATATAAGAGTGGGCAGAAAGTCAGAGGAAACTCGGACTAGTCATTGCTATGCTAGGCGACGTCGGCCGAAGGCTTTGTGAGTTCGATCCAGGCTCGGTACCGGAATTTGACATTGATATATTATTTACATTTTTCCTTTGTAAATGTGTAGAAGGAGCTGTGTCACTCTATTTACAATAGTAGAACTTTCATTGACGTTCATATTGTATTCTCTTTAAGAAATAGATATTTCTTTGTGATTAAATTTAGAAAAATTAACAAGCATGACTAATTAATGACTTTTGAACATAATCATTAAAGGGAAAGTGTCAAATTATCAGCGATATGAAAGAGACAATAGCAGACCGCATCAATAATCCTATGTTTTCCAAAGAGATGGAACAATCGTTTCCTCTTTATACAGAAATGAAGAAAGTCAAAGCCAAAGCTCGTAGACAAAGTAAGTAAAGCCTCATAGACAAATCAGAGAGACTGGCGATCACAGATCTAAATATACTTATGTAATAAAGATATGTGCTGGCGACCAAGGACATAACTAGTGAAAGAATGACATCTGAATCAGAGGGACTGGCGACCACAGATCTAAATATACTTATGTAATAAAGATATGTGCTGGCGACCAAGGAAAACGCGAATGCACATAACTAGTGAAAGAATGACATCTGAATCAGAGGGACTGGCGACCAAAGAAAGAAAACAAACATCGGAAGCAAATAATTACGCTCCAAAATATCACAAAAACTTATATTAGATTTCTTTAAGGAATACTGTTGTGATGTCATGTGTGGAATATCTGAATACATACCGAGTGACCTTGTTTTCATCATTACCGTTTTTATAGTAACAATTTATTTCTTTATTTAAGAAAATGAAGAAACTCAAGACGAGTTACAGATCAAACTTTTGACGGGTACTATAGACAAGACAACTCTGGTACAACAAACTAAAAAGGTTCGTTATTGACTTGCAGGGTGTTATCATGTGTGAATGTTGACATATTTGACATCATGACAGATGGCACGTGTTTATCACCTATTCGGAGACACCTAGTTTCGCTTCTATTTTTTTTTTTTAAATATAAGTGCGTCATATTTCCTCTCCCCGTTTTTATTAATTAATACTTTTGTAAATGTTCATGTTTTCTGTTTGTGTCCACGTTTTCCTTTTGTGTGCCTATTTCCATGGACTTGTGATTTAAAATAGTTTTGAATGAAAATAAAAGTCATGTAGCGTTGGAATATTTAGCTGACAAGGTAAAACAAATGTGAAAAAAATATATTGGATAACGATGTTGAACAAGAAATGAAAATCTATCTTAATCTATCATACAATATCAAATATAGTGACAGGAAGTGGAAAGCTATAAGACAGATACATTATAGCGGGGAGATGATCAAACCCGTAAACTAATACAATTAAGGTATATCCGGGGACGATATATTCCGGGACGATATATTCCACCAACTAACACAAAATATGTCTGGATCAACCATAACCACACATTGAAACAAAATATTCCAGTGGATGATAAAATCTTCAACTAAAACAAAATGTATCCAGGGTCGACCAAAAATTAAAACTAAAACCAAATATACCCGTGGTCGAAAAGACCACCACATGAAGAAAAAAAATCCGGGGTCGACCAAAACCCCAAATTGACAAAATACATGTACAACCAAGGGTCGACCAAAACCAACTAAAGCAAAATATATCCGAGGTCGGCCAAAACTATCAACTGAAACAATATACGACAGTGGTCGCCAACATCTATCAACTAAAAAACAAAATAAATATGCTTTCGACCAAAACCACCAGCTAAAACGAAATTTATCAAACGTTGACCAAAACAAAACAAATATATCTGGTGTCGACAAAAACCACAAACTTAAATAAAATATATCCGGGGTAGGTTACAACTGTGAACTAAAACAAAATTAAACAAGGGTCACCAATACCGTAAACTAAAAAATATACCTGGGGTCAAAATCATCATTTACA
>JAUMGZ010207978.1:0-12121 GCA_032359645.1 Pododesmus macrochisma | reverse complement strand
ATGTTTGTATCAGACTTTATGTAACATGTTGCCATCTCATGCTTGTATCAAACTTTATGTAATATGTTGCCATCTCATGTTTGTATCAGACTTTATGTAATATGTTGCCATCTCATGTTTATATCAGACTTTATGTAATATGTTGCCATCTCATGTTTGTATCAGACTTTATGTAATATGTTGTCATCCCATGATTGTGTAATACTTATTGTTTGTGTAAAACTTGAGATGTATGGTGTCAAAAGTAGTTATTTGTAATACATTATCAAGAGAAAAATCAGTCATCAAGTTTAGATAAAAATTTGTTATTATTCCAAACCAATACAGCGAAAGACTTAGTAAACCAGACTGGCTAGACGTCAGAGAACACAAAAATAATCTTAAAATCAAATAGCCTTGTGAATAATTTCCCTTTATTGCCTTATTTGTACTTGCATTGCACAAACAATGTCTGTATTGTGTAATCATATGATTGTTTCAATGTAGATAATAATAAAACTATAAAATATGCACTTAAATTTTGATTTCTAATTGACAATCATGACAAGCAACTGAAAACAAAAGCAGCCATAGTAAAAATGGTACACCGTCGACATATTGGAACAAAGATTTCAATCAAAGAATGAAATTCACATAATGAAACTGAACAATACAACTTTTATGTCTTTCTTTTTCTTCTTCCGGTTTTTTTTTTATCGAATGCTAGTCCAAATAATTGAAACTTCAAATTTTAGAGAAATGTGTAGTTATGCTAGCGTCCTTGCTGACCTAAAGGGAGTTTGCTTTCTTCTTGAACAATAATGTAAAACAGAGATTAATGTTACTAATTAAAGATAAACGATCAGTGAGCAAATAGCAAAATGAGAGGCGAACCCGCACAGCAATGACAATCCACAAATAGTAATAGGATTTGTAAAACTAAACGATAATCAATTTGGTTGTAGCAACATATCCTAAGCTGTAATAATTTGACCAATCTTTGCGACAATCCAGTACATACTTTCATTTATCTAGCTGAGGCTGAGGCGTGTGTGATTGACCTGACAGTTTACGACAACCATACAGAGTAGGATAATATTGACTACACAGAGAACTGAAAGTTGATGTGAATGACAACACAACTGTCTAATATACAACATGTAATCCATCACAAAAAGCTTAACCCTGATCGATTAGAGACCAGGGGGAAACAGTGATGGGGAAAAACAGTGATACAACCAGACGTACAGCTAGACAAACCAAGTCACAACATGCTCATTAACTTTGAGACTTGCATAATGATAGGAAGCGTTGTTATGGGTTTTTGTTATTCCTATTCAGCTACTGATATACACAAATTAAGTCAGAAATGTCAAAATGAGAATGCAGTGCTATTTCAAAAATTGCTATTGGTCCAACTTCTATCAGACTTTAATGTTAAGTCTTAGATAACCATTATAATAATGACCATGCAGTGTTATTACTACATGTAGTTACACTTTTATCATGTGTTATTTGAGTTCAAGATCAGCGTAGTAATGAATGTAAAGTGTTATTAATGAGAAAGTATTGCCTATATATCCTTTGTTAAAAAAAACCCTTGATAATGTATATTGTCATTTTCAGCTTCATCTGACAGTTTTTCTCTTTAGTTTCAAATAAGAAAAATCACGAAATGACGAGAGTCAACGCCGAAAATGGGTACTTAGTATCTTAAGCAAAATTAAGGGGTTTTAAAATGATCTATTGAAAGAGAAAAATTTAAACCCCTATTTATTGGGGAACTAATAATTTGATCATACGCAACATGATGCCCATCACTGGTTTACACAGGTCAAGGTTGACTTCCTTAGTCAACGTATACCGGTGTTTACTAAACATACATTGGTATTAAAAGTTCCGGCTTATTTCGTGATATACAGTTTTCAATATGAGATTACTTACTGTAACATACTGGACAACATTCATTTTCTCTGTACACTGGATGATCACAATCCACAGGTAAACAGTCAACTTTTCTACAATCAATTGTTCCATTCTGAAAAAATATATATCAACAGTTCAATATTAATACTAGCAAGTGTTAAGAAATTTAATTAAACTCGACTGTTGAAAAACGTTCTAATCTGTATCCTTCCTGTTTATTGACCCAAGTCCAAACTAAAATTCACATAAAATGCCAATATTGTTCCTTCATCGGTTATTCGGTTGATACCTCTGTGCAAAGGACAAAACATTTAATACGTGAAAGAGAAAAATAGATCAAATGCTATACACATACGCCAAAATAAACTGCAATTCCGATTGTAAATAAGAACAATTGCAACTATACGAGCGTATAGTAAATATACACAATAGTTGTAGTAATTGTAAACGAATTCGATTGTAATTTTAAACACATGTGATTGTAACTTTGAACAACGGTAACTGTAAAAATAAGCAACTGTATTTATATAACGGACATGTGCGAGTAAATATAACAATTGTCAGTATAAAAATAAATAACACTTATTGTAATTGTAAATATCAACAACTGTTATTGTATATACATGTATATAAAAAATTATTGTACATTTTAACAACTTTGGCAGTAATACAACATTGCCCACTGAAACGGGCCGCCAATAGATATACATCAACCTTGATCGTTGATATTTAATTTTATCATTTAATAAGAAATGTCGAATGGTTTGAATTACGAGTCTATAACTCAGTACATGCATAGCAGAAAGATGACGTTAATTAAAAGTTGGATATAAAATACACATCATAATTTCACTGAACGAGGAATGGTAAGGCCACGCGAAACTGGAGCGCAAATACAAAGTAAGCCCTTCTTCAAAACAGCGTTGATATGTTGATACTAGTTATGTGTTTGTAGAAGTGACGGCGATCTACTGATAAAATCTTTAACAGAAGTTTTTAATACCGCTATATCCACACATCCTCATTTCGGTAAGTTTTTACTATCCTTGTTTGAAAGGTTCTGACACCTTTATTCATAATATTTCTACAAACTTATCTCAAAGGTGAATATAAAAAGTCGTAGGGTATTAAAGCCTTCAGTTGTGGTAATCCTGACAAAGAAGATTCAATTTGAAACGCTGCAGGTATATTATAATTTTCTAAGTCTGGCCATGTTTTTTTGTGTACATTTGAAGTAAGGGTTTTAGGTAAATCGTTTCGTCTAGGGATATTGTGCGCGTGTATTCGGTTTCATAAAGTCAGCGTTATCGCCATTTCGTTATCTTTAATTCAGAAAATGTTACAAAAGTGGTTATAGTTGTTCAAGTAAACGTTTTAACAAAGATATAAGCAAGGGTACCATCACACGTAAACAGACATACACGTACTGTCTGACATTGGCTCACTTTCATAAATAAGAGTTCAACTTTTAAATACTTACAACATTGTGTTATATATTTCAACAATG
Organism: Pododesmus macrochisma; assembly: GCA_032359645.1. NCBI lineage: Eukaryota > Metazoa > Mollusca > Bivalvia > Pectinida > Anomiidae > Pododesmus > Pododesmus macrochisma. The sequence continues at coordinate 8,709 of JAUMGZ010207978.1, read as the reverse complement.
ATTATCGGTAAATTGTTACTTCCGTATAAAAAATAAAACTTTAAATACTTGTTAATTAAGAAGTTATGTTAGTTTACGAAAATAAACACTCATAACTTGGAGCAAACATTTAACAATTACGTATAGTAATGCAGTTCTTCACAAGAATAGTTGAAAGAGTGAGTATCATAGATAATATGCATGATATATAACAAAAAACAAATCTACCATTCCTGTTTAACAACATCAATAACTTGACCACACAGCGACTGTACCAGAACATTAGCCCCGATTATTGTATGTTTTCATACACAACACATGTTAAGCACGCGCTATTCACAAGTGGTTCAATGTTTATATACAACGTCCAGACGGGTCAGGCACTTTATTGTAAAGAATGGTTAAAAATCTCATAAAACATGATTATAAGTGGGTACTTTTGTCAAGGGTCGGTGGAATCGTGTCCATGGTTAATCACTAATGAAGAAACCTACAAAAAACACTGCTACTTTCGCTTACATTACAGATAACATGACCAAAGTTATCTTGTTGGAAAATATATATCTAGTCAGTATTTATATGTATGTATAAAATACGAGCGAAATTTGATTATTTCTTACAGCCATGACAGTAACATTTCAGAAATTGACACTTTATTTTATTTAAAGGTGATAAAACCCCACAAATGTCAATTTCAACAAATACTATTACTGATTAATGCAACACAGATATAAATTCGTGTCAAATTATAGTAGCCACTAGTTTAAGATGTACATATTGAGGATCTGTTAAGGATCCAAGGAATGCATTTACCATTTAGAGTGTAGACCAGGGAACAGAATAGTCCCCCGCATGATTACGATTTTCTTCAACATTTCTATTTATTGAGACCTTACTATTAATACATAATGATGGACACAACATCAATATAACGGGAGCTAATGATTAATTCCCGTCCTTCACGGGATGTGGGAAGTAAAAATTGCATTTACAATTTCGTCTGGTATAGAATCCCGATAGGGCCACATACCTCACTATCGCGTCATTTAACCATCGTGTAGAAAGTCGAGGATGCGCAGTAGCACGATAACGCAATTACGATGACGCCATGGCGCGATGACGATGCCGCGATAGCGATTGTGCGATATCGATGGTTAATATCACGTCATCGCGTTATCACATTGTCATCGCCATCGCACCGTCAAGCCAACGCCATATCGCACCATCACTTTCGCGCAATTGCGTCATCGCCAGCGCGTCATTGTGTTTATGTATTATAAGTGTACCTCATAGATTATATATTTCGAACTTGCATCGACAACTTTCTAAGAGGAGTATAAATAGTGTATAACATACCGCACATATACACATTGTACATTGGTCAGGCTCCCACATCTCTCCCTCCTTTCTCGTCGTTCCATTATCATTACAACTCTTCAAACACTCACACTGCTCCAAACTGGCGATTCTCTTCTCCGCCTGCTGAAGCTGGACAATGAAACGATAGAATTCATTAACGGACTATAAGACTTATTTAGAACTTTTGAATAGTTAATTCAAAACAAACTTGCTTTAAATGGGCAACCAGTAAGTATGATATCTAAAAGAGACGGAAACCAAAGTCTGTGTGTGAGAGAACCTCGTCAAAGATTCCAGGCATAGCTACGAATCACCCGTCATCAACGGACGCCCCCCCCTCCCCAAATAAACTTAGAATAGACAATGACCAGATAAAAAATAAGCGCAGAGCCAAAGGGTGAGGGAGCAGGGAAGACTGGAGGTTAGAAAAGTTGTATCTACTACCATCATGGAAATATAACTTCCTTTGGGTTACAATGAAAAGATTGAAATGTACAGGGTACGTTCTTTGCCTTCTGGAAACATGGAATGGAATCTATGGACTCGAACACATGATTCTATTAGTCCACCTGAGACATGGACAAGCATCAGAATTGGAAGCCATTGTTTTAAATACAATGTATGTTAGTACTACATGTGTCAACAAACATTTAATTCTGAAAGGTACACGTAAAGCTAACAGGAATATTTAGTATAAGGGATACAAATCTAGAAATTGATAATTCTTTGTCATTCTAAATATTGTAACAATTGAAATCGGTCAATGTCATTGTTAGGAAGTACTTCAAAGTCTAAAATGATAGTTTAAGAGATTCATTGAAGTGTTTTTTGCAATAAAAATCTGAAAGCACGAACAGGGTGACACATTCTGTGTCAAAAACCAACAATTAAACACGCGCATGTCAAATGACCTCCATTCTAATACAGTAGTCTGATTTATATGTAAATTTCGTTGGCATTTGAATCAAATTTCGGGGAACGCTGAGATAAAAAGTACTTTTTCGACTTTTCTCAATGCATTTTTAAGCATATTTAGAAATTATGACGACATAATCAACTGTTATGCCTCCCGAACCGTGTGGCATCGACAAATACAGCACTCATTGCAAATTTGAACAGTTCTATTCAATGAAAGCTCCTGTTACAAGATATAGAAAAGTAAATATACTCACCTTTTGGGAAAGGTTTTGGTATAAGGAATACATAGTTTTGACTTGTTGTTCTAAAGCTTGGTATTGTGCACATGTTGGACATGCTGAAAACAGAAAGAAGATTTTAATTACTAAGCACCATGCAATATCAACAAACTAATCGGGCAATTAAACTCATTATGTTTCACAATTATCAACAAACTAATCAGGCAATTAAACTAATTATGTTTCACAATTATCAACAATAAAACCTGCATGGTATCATTATAAGACACACACGCGAACATAAACACGACTTAAACTATTCACTATACAGAACCTCCATGTTTCTATAGAGCTATCCCGTTGATATGTTAATATGATAGACGACACTCGTTAGGTTTTGTATTATATTAAGACTCAAATTTCAAAGCTGAACAGTTTTACTCCTAAATCTCATCAGATCACATTAATGATTGAAAAAAAATGAAGAAAATACCAAATTTTATACAAGGCAACTTAAAACAAGACAAACTTAAAACAAGCTTTCGAAATACAAGAAGCCGATTGGGCCTTAAAGTCCATTCTATTGAGACATCACTTCACATTAGTTTGATATATTTGGTTGGTTTATTAGAAGATGTTTGTAGTTTTTTGTCAAAGTTGGCACAACCTATGGTTCGTTCTTCACCGTTTTGAAAAAAATCGGTATCCCTTTTTAAATAGGTACCTGCACCAAACTTGGTTGAGTTGGTCCGGTGGTTGTGGAGAGGTGGATTATTTTAAAAGTTAACATGAATACTATATAGTGTTGGACTTAATGTGCCCGAAACGGTCATGTCTTGAACACATTTTTTTTGGAATCAATCAAGTTAACTTCGTATAATTCTATACAAGCTTTACTTTTGCATGTTGTTCCGGACATTGAAATAGTTACCCGTGCGCTTGTGTTACATACCTGCATGTTGTTTTGGACATTGTAATAGGCACCCGTGAGCTTGTGTTACATACCTGCATGTTTATCCGGACATTGTAATAGGTACCCGTGCGCTTGTGTTACATACATGCATGTTGTTTTGGACATTGTAATAGGAACCCGTGAGCTTGTGTTATATACATGCATGTTGTTCCGGACATTGTAATAGGAACCCGTGAGTCTGTGTTACATACCTGCATGTTGTTTTGGACATTGTAATAGTTACCCGTGAGCTTGTGTTACATACCTGCATGTTGTTCCGGACATTGTAATAGGTACCCGTGAGCTTGTGTTACTATCTGTACATCTTGTAAAGCCCCCTGTCAAAATATAACAATTGAATGGCATAACCGTAAAGTAGTAAATACCGGAAACCCCAAGACGATATTCGAAACGCAAGTCCATGGATATTGGCAAATAAAAGGAAAACCTTGGACGCATAAAGGGAAAAAGAAAAAATATACAAGTATTAACTAAAAAGGAAATTTTATTATAAAAGGTAAAACACGAGCGGTTCGCGCGCATGCTCTTCTCTTCAGCCATTGCAAATGTATACTTGTATAACCATGCACTAGATTTTACTATGAACTTAATCATCACGATAAACATCGTCGCTCAGATTTTGGCGTCATTATTGTAAACTTGCAGTTGTATATTTAAATCGCCGTTCTTGATGCTTATGGCAATATTTTATCGTCCGAATATAGTGGTCAGGGGTCCAAATATGTTAATGTTTCATATTGTCGCAATAGTTTAATGTATAGGCATATATGGTGGCATTTTTAGATTGGTATTCGACTACGCTTGGGGTTTTGGAATATTGCTGTCGTGTGAGACCAAATTTTATAAAATTAGAATGAGCTAAAATTCCGGTACAGTGGTTAAGTAATATATATTAAGTTTTTTATGTCGATATAAAAGATTCATCTTAATCTGTGGAATGGTTAACTCTATATGTCCTCATTATTCTATAAATCGCAACTGCGTTTGTCTTTTTATGACTAAAATAAGTCATTCCAAAAATATTTTTGTACAACTAGACCTATAGTGTAGGGAAATTTAAGTCGGTAGAAATATGCTATTTGAAAGTGTTTCCAAACTCTCTTCTATACTGCACATAATAATCCTATATTTTGGAGATAGGTCTAAAAATGAGCCATATAGAGTACCTTGTCCTTTATATATATATGTATGAAACAGCAGATCAGAGTTTTGATATAAGGATGCAACGAATACCGCAGATGATCTTTATTACACAAAGTTGGTATCCTTCAACATATAAAGGTGAACAAACTCAGCACATTCAAAATGTCAAACATTTCTCAAAAACTCCCTAAAGACGCCGCAACAGACGCTCATAAGCGGACAAAATGAGCCGTACACACTATTTAAGTTATGTTCAATACTCTAAGTTACAAAATAAATTCAAAAAGTGAAAAGAACAATAAACAAAACCTTATCACTATTCAATATTGGTTTTATTTCTCTTTATTTAATACTTATTGTCTTATTTTCAAATAAGTTTCTCGGATTTTGCACGTGATACGCCTTACTAAGAATTTTCATATATAAATGAATTTTTCAGTACAGACTATACAGGGAAAATAGAATAAACTCTGTTATTAAATTCGAAACTATAAGTAGTTTAAGTCTTTGTTTATCACTTTCATTTTGTATTTAATTTTTGGCAGTTTCATGTTAATTTTGTATTTGTTAATGCCGTTTATTCCCAAAATGCCAATACGAAGTGCGCCAGCCAAACAGCAAGTTATTGTAATTCTCATCTCCCCACAAGTACCAGACGCACTAACCTGCAGCCAGAAAGGCAGCATTTCATAAGCCAAGTTTTGCACTTTACAACCTATATGAAAATAATAGCTATTGTTTTTGATTACAATAACATATGATTTAGTCATTATTTTGTAGTGTTTTAAGCAGTTTTCAATCTTCAAAGGGGAAAAGGTCGACTTTTCATATTTAGCATCATTGTTATCGTCTGTGTGACTAAATACACAACTTTTCTTTGATGATGGATGAAAAAACCGCTCCCCAATAAAAACACCTGAATCTCCCGAATGATTGGCAGTTAAGACGGAAAAAACAGTAAATACGGCAAGAATAATTTGACCATGATCACTAGGAAGCAGTCGGGTGCATTAAAACGTTTTATAGAATAAGATATGATATGGCAAAGAGCACGTGGCGATAGTACGATAAGAAGAGGTATATACAGTAAATGATACACGAAGGTGTGGACTACCTACAAATATACTTTGAGACTTGGCTTTTAGTCAGACAAAAGGTGAACAAGTTGAAGTGAAATATGAACCGGCAAACACCTAGCACATTAACAAAATAACGAGAAATATCCAAATTTCTTTCATTTTTTCTTTGCACTTATTCCGGAGCAATGAAAAGATATGCAAGTACGAAAGCACAGCGAATAAAAACTCTTTATGTTGCTCAGTGCAGTTTCTTGAAAGTCATATGAAACGAATAGCTGAAACACTATAAGTGATAAAGCAACATTTGTAAATTACGATGACAAGTTGAGTAGCTTTTAAAATCATAAAATGTAATCTGCATTCTTATAATCAAAGTATAAGCTAGGGTGGAATTTTAAAAGGATATTCTGCTCACCACCAGTTCGACTCCCTAACTAGTAGCCAGCACGTTAGAACATAGTATATAACGATTACGAAATTTGACTTTGTTTTATCTATAATAACAATATGTTCTTAATTGTTTGAAACAAATTTTCAATGAAAACAAATATTAAAAAACCCTGCATTAGTATATATTAAAGAGTAAAAATCATAATTGCAACTCCGTACATAGTTATTTTTCTCTCTGTTTTACAACATGCGATATCCATCGACAGCATACGAGATTTGGATCTAATATTATAAGCGGAACGCAGACACACAAGCACTATTTTTTTTTATGTTTATGCGTTGTAAACAAATATAAAATAAAAGATATGCTTAATCAAGGTCAGCGGTATCGGATGGAAGAAAGATAAAATTGTGAGGATGCTATATTGGATTTCATATCAAATTTTTAGTTTCACGATTGTCCAAAAGAACGCACAAAGATATGTTCAAATAGTAGGTTGTCGAGTCTAGATACGAATGTCGTCATAGGTAAGTAATATTCGGCATATTCAAAATCCGTTTTTGTCAGAATTTGAATAAAATAAGAACGTGAAAATGAATCAATACTTTATGTGTTTATTGAAACGACTTGGAAATGCTCCTACTTTATTTGCATTCTCAACTCCTTTACCTTTGTATTTTTACAGTAGGCCGTGCTATTCATTATTATGAAAGAGTCTCAATATGACTTTAGGGGTTAATGGGTAAATTCAGGAGGCGACACACACAACAACCAAATAAGCTAGTAACGGCATTGTGCGGAGGGCTTTTATATCCATATTATATTAAAACACTAATTAGAAGGTCAATAGGTCAACCAATCCAGCATTTCCATCAAAATAATATAAACAAAACATTTATGAATGCAATCGTAATACGAAAATTAGACTGACGTTTTTTCCTAAGCAATTCTACATTTTGTCATTACAACATTACAATACAAAGCTGAGACGAGACATTTGAGACAAAAGTTTGGCGGTAGGTAGATATATATGTACTCGTAATGACTTGTTAGGTGTTATGTTAAACTGAATGCAGAAAGGTGTAAATAAACAGAAATGGCATAGGATTCCTCCCTTGTCTTTGAAGTTAATGTATCAGAATGAAGATTGTCAGCTTGTTGATGTACGGCCCACTATTGAGTTCCTGTTGGGAGTACATTTCACAATAATCACCGTCTGAATGATGCACCATGCTTATAGTGTAAATAACGCCTGCTAGGTTGTAACCTGTCATTCGCAGGAAAAGGCATATTTATATTCCATAGTGAAGTCTCATTATGTTTGTGTGTTTGTTTATTGGAGTTAACCTTAATGTAATATCGTATTATATTAACTTATTCTTTGTGATTTAGATAAGATCTTTTGTAACATGGAATGTAATGAATACTGATCTTTACCCAAATACTAATAACGTATGTAAACTTTGGCGTTTGTAGAGACATAGATCCCAAGAATTTGTTCACAGTGACAACATGACATACATCATTCTAATGAAGGCACAAAGTGAAGATATATAACAGTAGAATACACACTAACATGGAGAATGGACGCTGTTCAAGGTCAACAATTCTAGCATCTTCTAAAATAAGTAATGAACAAAAGACCTTCAACATGATTAACTAAAGGCCGCATGGGGTTAAGTAAACTATCTTACAAATGAATGATAACACGAAACATGTATTAATTTGACTGCGATTAGAACAAGAACTAGAACAGATATAGAATTCACACACTGAAGAACGTAGGAGATGTTAAAGCAACTCCGTGTAGATTGTGAGGTCTATTCTAACTCCGTGTAGCTTGTGAGAGATGTCAATGCTAGCTCCGTGTAGCTTGTGAGAGATGGCAATGCCAACTCCGTGTAGCTTGTGAGAATTCTATTAGGAGATGTCAATGCTGACTCCGTGTATCTTGTGAGAGATGTCAATGCTAACTCCGTGTAGCTTGTGAGAATTCTATTAGAAGATGTCAATTCTAACTCCGTGTAGCTTGTGAGAATTCTATTAGGAGATGTCAATGCTAACTCTGTGTAGCTTGTAAGAGATGCCAATGCTAACTCCGTGTAGCTTGTGAGAATTCTATTAGAAGATGTCAATGCTAATTCCGTGTAGCTTGTGAGAATTCTATTAGGAGATGTTAATGCTAACTCCGGGTAGCTTGTAAGAGATGTCAATGCTAACTCCGTGTAGCTTGTGAGAATTCTATTAGGAGATGTCAATGCTAACTTTGTGTAGCTTGTAAGAGATGCCAATGCTAACTCCGTGTAGCTTGTGAGAATTCTATTAGAAGATGCCAATGCTAACTCCGTGTAGCTTGTGAGAATTCTATTAGGAGATGTCAATGCTAACTCCGTGTAGCTTGTGAGAATTCTATTAGGAGATGCCAATGCTAACTCCGTGTAGCTTATGAGAATTCTATTAGGAGATGGCAATGCTAACTCCGTGTAGCTTGTGAGAATTCTATTAGGAGATGCCAATGCTAACTCCGTGTAGCTTGTGAGAATTCTATTAGGAGATGCCAATGCTACTCCTATGAGAATTCTATTAGGAGATGTCAATGCTAACTCCGTGTAGCTTGTGAGAATTCTATTAGGAGATGCCAATGCTAAC
>JAUMGZ010207967.1:0-12122 GCA_032359645.1 Pododesmus macrochisma | reverse complement strand
AGGAGTGACCCTAGGATCAAAAATATTCAAATGCCAATCCAGATGGACGTTAAGGCCCCATGGGCCTCTTGTTAATACCGCCCTGGTTTTTCGTATACACTACTTTTAAGTCCCGTACAACATACACAGTCACAAAACACTTATGGACTGTAAAGGCTACAAGTTCATACTTACTTGAATTCAAAATTATTGTGCTGCCCGATGCTGATTCCGGCTCATATTCTAGGTTAAACGGTGTGTCCGTCTGTCTTTCTTTGAAAAGATGTAATTCTAGAAATCAAGAGGACTGGATTGTCCAAAACAGCTTTTCGGGGGAATATGTTTAAAAATTCCAATTTCGAATGCGCGTTCATCTAAATTGTTAAAAAGGCCAAATTTCTATTATTGCTGGTGTTTTTTTTGTCCTTTAATGCCATCGTGATCCCCTTTGTCTTCCTTGAGTTGATAAATATGTGTTATATTTTTTTAAGTTTTGTTCCCTTTCGATGCCTTGATGATGGATGATTAGTAACTTGGCTGTTGGTCGTGAGCGAGGTCTTTTAATTTTATTTGGTTGGTTTGACGTCATTGTTAAAAGCCCGTCTTCGTTTGTATTGTTCATTCTGGTGGTGAATTTTTGATGAGGATGTTGCTTGTCTGTTATCATCCTTTGTTCTGTTGATCCTATTTATTTTTATTTTTTTATTTTTTGGGCTATACATATTATTCTTATTATAATTAATTCAGAAGAAGAACTATAGAGGAATGTCATGTGATGTACTCAGATATTGTTGAATTTTCAATTTCTAAGTATACAAAAATGCAATCTGAATCATGCCTCCGATAAATATGATATACAGCAAATTCGAAAACATTCTCATGAACTCATTATCGGTTCAGCAAAGATGGTTTTCATTCGTGTTTTGACTGTATTGCAGAGAGAAGATTCTTGAAACAACCACTCACAAGGATTTACAGTATCTCATAGCGATGGTGGATATGTTGGCCACTTGTGCAGAGGGAGAAAACAGATTCATTGAATCTATATGTCAGACAATCTTTAAGATAAAAGAATTGCTGCGTATATTGAACAACGAAAGAGTTATTGACAATCTAAAGCGCCCGTTTTTACGATTCTTCCTGTGGGTGTACCTGAACACTGCTGGTGGTATGATAGAGAGTGGGGCAGGAGATCTTCCTCATGACAAGTAAGCCATATATGTTATTTGAATGATTTGTTTTTTAACAGTGTAGTCTTGAAAGACTTACATTTCCATTTAACACGTATACTTAGAATTATGAAGGAAATGAACTAAAAAAACATTTAGAGTTTTATCAAGGATAACTTGAATAATAGAGTACTTTGATTGATCAATTATAAAACATTTTAGTTAAGAATTTCAATGTTTTCTGCACACCTCTAAATGAAAACGACTTTCAATCGAAAGTGTTCACCTTATTATCTGCTGACATTTTAAGAATTTTAATAAGATTGACTATCATACCAATGTGTCCGAGATAGACATTTAGCATTCTAAAGAGACAACTTTAAACACAGTTTTCCGAAAAGTTCGCAGTGTTTCATTCTATCTAACGCTGTCTTGTTCTGGCCAAACAATATGTTAACAAGCATTAAACACTTTTATAACAAATAAGCAATCTATTTACAATCAATCAATACTTATAGAAATTAAATTGACAGGATGATGTGGGATTATATAAATGGCCTTAATGCAACATTACGGTCCGTCACAGAATATTCTAATTCTCAACCAGACTCGGTTAAGCTCCTGCTGAAACGACCCCCAGCAAAAGGGTAAGTGAATTAGATATAAATATTTTAGTATAATGATATATCAAAAACTTGAAGGGCACTGTTGTAAAAGATCCTAAATTATTATTACTTTTTGTTTTTTTGTTTGCATGATTTTTGTGTAATCTTAAGCAAGATAGGCCGTTATGTCAGCTATCCTTACTGTTCTGTTATGTATTGGTTTGATTGTTTGTTAATTAAACGATTTTTCAATGTTACTAAATTTTGCTGAATAATTTTTGCACTGATACTTAGTTTACAGAACCATTTTGCACTTTTGTTTATTTATATGTAGAAAACCTAGATTTTTTTTATGAAATATGTCTTAGTTAGATCTTTTCTAAAGAATCGTAATGAAGTTAAGTACTCCAGTATCAGCCAAATTCAAATATGTATATTTTCCAAGTAATTTTCTTAGAAAAAACAACATAATGTACCTTTAAAAACCCTGAAGCCAATATTAAGAAAATCCCAAACCTGAAGTTTTAATATTCTTCTAAAGGACCCCTTTCACCTTCGTAGTTTTAATGTTTAAGGGGACAGGGGGGAAATGTTTTTTCTACGTAACTTTAATTGACAAAATGAAAGAAAAATTATTTGAAGGAAATATTCAGAAAAATATCTATGATTTAAACATAACAGCTTTCGAATTGCCAATATGAATCATGGGTATCTTAAAAAGATAAAAAAAAAAAAGAGCATTGAAACTATTATTCATATATTTGTCGGTAACTGATTCTTTACCTATATTTGAAAACATTTAAAGGTCAACTAAAAGTGTAATATAAAGCTATAAGCATTTCCTAAAGTGCATTATTTTATTGGCCACAGAATATTTGTATAATGTTTGACATACTAATATATCCCTTGTGATGTACACATAACGTGCAATAACATGTGAAATACTTTGTTTGCTTAAAATTGTGTTATTAGTAAATATTGTGTGTAAACTTATTATGTGTTTGGATGTTTTTTTTATTTTGATATTTTTCTGCAACTTTTGTCTGTTGTTTTACAGTTCAGTCAGGTTGGTCATTAAAGTAATTTTAAAGTTACTGGTATTTCACAAAGCGATAACACTCTGCCTGCATTTTGGCTCGTTATATCACGTTATCATTAATTTGCATGCGAATAATAATTGATTTCCAATTTTACTAGAAATGTAGTTGTTTGAAATATGTGGCTTGTCCAGACTTTAATACTTTTCAAATTTCTTTCATCTAAAGCATTCCTTCGTATGGGTTTAACTTTAACTTATTTCAATTTAAATAATTGATAAGGTTTTACATACTTTTCGAAAAAACTAAAAAATATTGTCAGCGAAAACATAGTTCAAACAAGTGTTACTATAAGTACAAATATGCTACTTGTTTCTGGTCAATTAATTAGTTGCTGTTAGGTTAATACCTGTACTAACTATATGCTTAACTCGTGTTATTTATGGTGTTCAATTCTTTTACCATTGAATGCTGTGCTGTGGTTCTGCCATATATTTTTATTAAGATGAGAGTTAGTATTTAACTGATGCTTTTCCTATGTTGGCCTAGTTATGTCTGGTCTGGATGTTATACAAATTCCCTGATAATAAACACAGAATAAGACCGAAGCTCTGGATTTCAAACTCTATTTTAGTTTGAATTGAAAACATTGTTGTTGATGACATAAATTGAGTACTCAACAAAGGGTAGCTCTCAACAAGTTTCTGATAGTTATACACACGTGACAGTTATAAAAGCATACTTCGAGTCCTGAGTTTAAGTTAGAGTCTGCGTTTGTGCCCAGGAATACATATAACCTCCAGGTCTGACGGCTTGACAGCTAAACACATATCTTTGTTTTGTTTTCTTCTTTATAATGTTGATTATTATTAATATAACATGACCAAAGTTAATTTTCATCATAGAAATTCCGTAAGTTGTCCGTCAACCATCGATACGTGTTCACATTCATGACTCCTTCTTCAAAGTCACCGGACTAAACATCGTAAGAAGTATTCCTATCGGAAGGCCTGGCGATAGTTCTCAGGTTCTGTTTAATGGGATCCGGCTACAGGGGCACTATAGCTACACGGGGGCCATAATTGGAAACATTTGACAAAATATATCAAAACGCTTCTTTTTTATCTAGAAGGTCTATAACTTCATGTTAGCGTATATAGTAACCATAGGGTTTGTCCCATTGAGACCCATGTTTTTACATGTGACTAGACGTTAAGGCTTAAAGTTGAACACATTGAACACTAAATAGCAAATGTGGTAACTTTTCGCGTTTTTAATTTTTCATAAAAAAACCAATGAACCAAATTTAAACAAATTTAGAAGAATGTATCCTCAGGAAACACAGATTCAGATTTGGTCAAATGTTGGGTCTCGACAAACAAGGTCCCAATAAGAGAGTCAAAATATGTAAATTTTATCAAATATAAAAAATCTTACTCTTATAAGCAAGAAAGCATAGGAACTTATGCTTAAATATGTAACTACCTTACAGTGTGGATAACCATGTTTGTTCTAGGTAGGACCCAGGGTAATAATAGGTTGTGCATTTTGAAATGAAAGTTGATATTACCAGAAACGTGCGTTGGAAGGGACGTTAAAGCAAAAAAAGATAATATTTATTGTTGGTCCGTTTCAATTTGTACTTTTGAATTTTTAACTTTTAATATGTCTAAGCAGAATGCAAACTTTAAATATTTAAATTCTAGTTAAGGTAACACGGACGTGTACTATTAATTAAACTTTTGATGTTTTTTCTCATAATACAACTGACTTAAACAGAAAAGTGTCATATGTAAGTCAAACAAGTTTTTTGGCATTGTATTAATATGGATTATAACTTACAAAACTGTTTTCGAGAAAAAAAGTACATGCATATTGATTCTTAAAATTGAGAAAAAGAATTCAATACAGTAAACATACTAACACATGTAAAGTTATGTTGACATCATACATTCTGTGTTCTCTCGCGTGTGTTTGATCAAACTAATTTTTAATACATAGTGTATCTCATATGACCTTCAGGTTTTACCAACATCCTTCTTATCTGCTCTCTACATATTTGTAATATTGAAAACAGGATTTTATGTAAGGCTTTTGTTGAAAAGAAAATGAGATTTGTGTGATAATTAACCTTTATCAACCCCTTCCCGCGATGTTTGTGATGATTAACTTTTATCAACCCCTTCCCTCTGTAACATTAATTTGTTCTCCCCTTAAATAACAAGGATACTGGATATAACCTTAATCATAGCATTAAATCTATCACTATTGTCATTAGGATGTTTATAGCAGTCACTTTGTATTGTAATATGATTTTCTACCTAAACAAAACAATTATTTATCTTTCTTTTTTGTCGTATATGACATAAAATTAGCTGTTTTCTGGTGGTGACTTTTTGATGAAGCAATAGTTTGTTTGTCGATAAATTTTGTTCCGTCGATCCTATTCCTTCTCGTTTTACTAACATTAATATTACATGCATTTTGACGTATTCCTAAACATTTTGACGAAGTTTATCATACTTAAAGATAGAAATAGAAGTTTGTGCACGTGCAAGGTGCACTTGGCGTGGAATATTTAACTAAGACTGTTCTAAAACCTTTATTGAATTAAAACCAATCGAGACTGGTCAAAATACATTGAGAATGCCAATATCCGTAAAAACATTTCTCAACCAATTATTTTGAAATGAAGAAATAATAATAATAATAATAAAAGTTTCACAATATTATGAATGTCGGAATAAGATATAGCAAAATGTGTGTAGATCATCTGCAGGAAGTATTTGCCTTAGCTCCACTAACTAATATGTGTTTTGTACCCTTTGTGTCTAGTCTAGTCTAGTATACTGGTAGCATATTTGAAATAGTATTAATGAAATAAGGAAACAGTTTTTTTTTTCAGTTCTTGTTAATTTATTTCTTCATTATAAGAAAGTTTAAGAATGAATCTACATACTGCAAAACAGCTTTATAGCTTTTGAAATCCTTTAACAATTGTATCGTTTTAATGCAGCTACATATATATTCTTTTGCAATATCAAACCAAACTATTGATACATAATTTGAAATTCATAATATGATATTCAATGTATATAAAACTAATACCTCAATAATAGTTTGCTATTAAACTTCGAGGTTATTAGTTTAATAACCATTCTATAACTCTTTAATTCTATCATACTGATATATGTGTTTGTATACATTGTATAATGAATGATAAACTGTATTACACATATCTTTGTCTTATTGTTGAATATCTATTTAGTGAATGGATATGTTCTACAAATGTATAAATGTATCGTGATTTATCTTTTATTGATTAGTAATGTTCCTTTATGAATGACTTGAGTATTTGCAGAGGTGAAATACTTAAAACCCTTAATACATAAATGTAAAACTTAGGGCCAATATTGAAAAAATCGATCTGCAAACTAATTTTTATTTGTACATGTTAAACTTGTCTTTTTGTGCCTGTAAAATGTGGTTTTTTCGGATTGATCAATATTCATTTCAATAATATTTAATGCAAAACTCAAGTCACTTTGGAACTCAGAAAGCCTGGTTTTGGATTGTACTGATATTCTATTTGTGAATCTATATATTTTGTTTCATTTTATAAGCATTCCTTTACATATTAAACTAAATGAGAGGTAATGTAAGCATGACTGTAGATCCAATGATAGCAGCAAGGCATGTTTGCGCTGTCTGATATGAGCTTCGACTACCTTGTTTACCTATTAAAGTGTCTTAATTTGTGGAAAACATTGATTGATTATAAAATCTTGATTTTGCATTGTTTCCTAACGTGAGTTATTTCTTAAGTCTTGATATTTTTACCTTTATGTCAATATCTTGTAGTGGATATGCTAGTTATAGTCTATACTGTATAGGTTGTGAACGACTTGCATGAATGAATCAACACTCAATAAAGTTATAAAATTAACTAATAGCTGCCCTAATGCCACCATCTTTGATTCCTGCAATTTGCTTTTGGTATGTTATATACCCCGAATTTGCACATTATGCTGGTAGTTTGTAACTATATGATAGGCAAGTTTTGTTACTTTTGTATTGAGCTGTTTGTACAATTCTCTTTGTAAAATAATGTCACTTGCTGCATGTCAGTGTCCTTGTATAGTACCTAAGTCAATATCGGCTGATAACGTAACATAAGCATTGATTTTAATAACAGATTTTAAATTCAAAATTTGTTTTTTTAACATGAAATGTTTTTATGTAATCCATCAATACATCATTTAAGGCATAGGATAAACCCTTTGTAAGTTATATCTTGCATTTTACTGTTATCAATGAGGCGTAGTTACTTGGAATCGGGGGGAAAACAAGCAATCCTTATCTTTTCAATTGCATAATTTATTTTTGCAAAATGCTCTGCGTTAACATTTATGTTGCTCTGATCTAGATGTTAAATCGCATGTTTCTCTACTTAATAATTGAATACTGCTTATATATCATCTCTACCAAAAATGTATGTAATAAATATAAACAGAAATTAAAAGTATCAGTTTTCTAACATATCAAGGTAGTAAAATCGAAAAACCAAGACAATATTCTGAAGGCATAAGTCAATGGACATGGGCAAAAATAGGAAGAAGGCGGACGGACACAGAAAATATAAACATTTTATTAACTGAAAAAGGAAATGTCACGAACTCCTATTAAAAAACTAGAAGCGAAACCAGGTACTCGCGATGTGGTAAGCGTTTGTTGCTTCACACGTGTAACCCGCCGCGATCAAGTTATATATTACATGATCTCAATCAAATTTGTTTATATGCCATGCATGTACCTTGATCAAACAGTGAACTATTTTGAAACATGAGCCGAGTTTATTACTGATATAATATATAACATGAATAGTTTCACGACACATTCCACTGTGTTTATATAATTATTAGTACTGTGTGTATACTGTATCGATACACCGACCACCTATTATACAGGGTGATCCATAATATAATAGAATCCATAATGTCTGATATCTTTTCGATTTGCTCTAAAATCCTTATTTTTAATGATACAAAATATAATTATATATCATTTTAATCTCTGGATTCCACAGATTTTCGTTAACTAAAAAGTTTGAGAAAAACATAACGTCATTATTGCGTTATGCTTTGATGACATCATCTTACTGTTCTTGTGGTTATTCAATATGGCTACGTCAAAGCAGAACGCTGCAGATAGCTACAGGTATACTTTGCGACTCGATCTCTGATTACTGTTATAAGGACAATGCAGAAACAACATCCATCTGATAAGAAGATAACTAAACTGCAAGTACATAGGATAATAAAGAATTTTCAAGAGACTGGTTAAGTCGAAGACAAGCGACGGAACAACACTGGAAGAGCAAGGCCAAGCCGGAGTGATGAGAACATTGCAGATGTGCAGAGAATGATAGCTGAAACACCACAACAGTCAGTTAGGAAAGTCCTTACAGAGTTTCCCAATACATCTAACAGTAGTTACTGAAGTGTTAATAGAGCTTTACGATATGATATAAAGCTTTTTATGTACACAGTTGCAGTTATGCAACACCTTAAAGACTCCGACATTGACATGAGAATTGTTTTTGCAAATTGGATGATGGACCACATTCATATCGCTGAAAACATTGGTTTTTTAAGAGTCACCCTTCCATTTGAATGCCCCAGTGGTGAATAAACATAATGTTTTGGGTTAAGAAAAACCAGTCTGTGATTTAAAGAATGCACTTCACGACAAAAGAGTTAAAGTAAGGGCTGCTTTGTGAAAATAAATCAGCAATTCGCAGAGATGAGAAAAATCACACCTCAATTTTAAGAAGAGACTGAATGTTGCAAATTCCCCAAAAGCACGTCATTTTGAACATATGATGTAAATATGCACTATTGTTCGTAAAACATTTAAAATCTTTACAAATTATACTGAATAAAACATCAATATTTATAGAAAACTTTGGAATTCACATATTAAAATGATATATAATACAAAAGTGTGTCTTTCTTATTAATATTGATAGAGGAAATCGAAATAGCAACACATAATATGGATCACCATGGAGTTCTATAACTAATAGAATCTCCATTTAAACATTTGTTATTACCTTAACCATCATGGTATATAGCATAGGTTTCAAAGTTGTCGATACATCATTTATGGGTGAATATTTTATAATAAGTGTTATTAACTTAACATGATTCATTTACGAAACAGCAAGAACAAAATAAAATTAGATTCATTTAGTTTGTCAGACACCTTGAACTATTGTATGTAATTCGGATTGTATTAATAGATTATTAAATTATTTTTTACATATTTTACTACATGTTATGTATTCAGGCAGTTTGTTCGAACGATATATTTATACTTTAACAGAATCATTGCTTTAGTAGAACATGGTACATGTATTAAAAACCTAAACTCCTCGGTGTTACTGAGTATTTTCTTCTTCTTAGTCACTGATATATTTTGTTTGACGTTAATTGCCAGTCTTAGAGTTGTCTCAATACATACATTTTGAGTTTACAATATTGTTTGCATATACGAACTTATCTTTTACTTGTTTATACCATGCGGACTTAAATTATATTGTTAAATAACTGTTGTAGATCTGGTGGATTTAAATGTTCTGTGTTGTTTTGATTTTAGCGATAGGAGTACTAGCAAACAAGAGATAATGAGAGGGTCTCTACACTACCTTTTTGATGGAGTCATGCCTTTTCTACAGGTAAATAACATAAATGTATCAGAAAAACAGGGGGCAGACATAAACTTAAGTTTACTTCAACGAAGAGACACATTGAAATGGGGATATGTGGTGACGTCATATACTTTGTATTCTAAATTAATGTTCTTGGTTTTTAACAGTATAAGTCAAACTTTTTTCTGATGTCTTCATAGTATTTCTTTAATTTCGACCCTTCCCCTTTAACAATTACTTAAATCCTTATTTCATTATGTTTAAATTTTATGTTCAGTTTGCATCCCGCTTCAGTTTACATTTCTAGATCATAATATTTGTCTTGTCATCATTTCCTAACCATCCCCCTTACAAGTTTAAGTTTTGAATTTGTTTGATATATTTAGTAAACATTTTAAATATTCTAGATATATAGTAGGCCGTGATGGGTTTAAATTTCTAGGTCTGTTGTTAGGTTGTCTTGTTCCTGTCAATAGCTTATTCTCCTTTAGTCTTTCGTCGAATTTATCTGTGAAAAAGTTCTTAAAAAATAACCTTACTTTTATGATAGCATGCTGTAAGTTATATATGTATGTAATGTGTCTGTACCCGTCTTCTGATTACCATTTTGGTACGCTGAAGACGTTAAACTACCCATTGCTCTCTGTGACAATAACAAATAATAATAATTGTAGAGATAATATTTACCATATAAAATATATTATTGTAAATTTGATTGACTTGGAACCAACATCAAAATAATACTTAAAATGTTCTGGCTCTTATCAGATTTTCGTCACTCGGAGAGTTGTAA
The DNA here is from genome assembly GCA_032359645.1 of Pododesmus macrochisma. NCBI lineage: Eukaryota > Metazoa > Mollusca > Bivalvia > Pectinida > Anomiidae > Pododesmus > Pododesmus macrochisma. Next base: position 1,830 of record JAUMGZ010207967.1, on the reverse strand, counting down.
CAAGTAAACATAAATCAGATATAATGTCAATTTTCTAGTGTATAAAATAACTAAACAACAAACGTATTCATATATATGTAATGACGTTTTTTTCAGATATTCTGTAGAAATTACTACCAACCAGATGCCAGTATGTTTCCCAGTGAGCCACAGCATATGGACGACCTTGCTAGAAATTTGAAGGTGACATTGTTTAAGAAAGCTCTATAAAGAAGCTTTATGTACATTATTTCTGGATCATTATCCATTATATTACAATTATTTATAACAATTTGCACTGACTGAAGTGTAAAGGTTTGGTTTGACATATTCTCTTATAAGTAACTATTTGTACTTCACATTCCATAAAATACAAAACAAATTGATCTATTTGGTTTATATTTGAAATTATATGTCTTCATTTTATTCTTTAGGTTTATTTAATCTTGATTTGTTACAACAAAATGTGTTTGACTTGAAAAGGATAGGTTCTGATAAAGACACTGATTCTTAGATTTATTCCTTGAATGATATTTAGCATTTCGTAATGTCAAAATATTTCTATCATTTCATTTATAACATTTTATTTTATTCATGTAAACATTTGTAATAATAATATTTTAAAAACCGATTATGGCACACATTTGTAAAACTTATTGCATGTGCATATTTTTGATAACATATCTTATATTTAACTGTTTGCCTTCCAGGATTTTATGGAGGTTGCGGCTCCTTTAATAAGTGTAGAAAAGCAGATGAAGAACCTTGTCTCCTGTATGACAACTGTTCTATCAGCCTCAACACTTCCTGTCAGTGTGAGTACAATATATTGTTTCTCTATGACAACCGATGTGTCAGTCTTTAACACTTCCTGTCACTATAAATACAATGTATTGTGTCTCTATGATAACCGTTAAGTCAGTCTTAAACACTAACTGTCGGTGTAAGTACAATACATTGTGTCCCTAAGGCAACCGATATGTCAGTCCATGACACTTTCTGTCAGTGTAAATACAATATATTGTGGTCTCTATGACAACCGATATGTCAGTCCTCAACACTTCCTGTCACTGTAAGTACATTGTACTATATATTGTGTCCCTATGGCAACCGATATGTCAGTCCTCAACACTTACTGTCACTGTAAGTACAATATATTGTGTGCCTATGGCAACCGATATGTCAGTCTTCAACACGTCCTGTCAGTTCAAGGCAATGTACTGTGTCGCTTGGCATTGTACTGGAAACGCACTATGTGTCAGTGATATTTACTTAATATATGTTTCTTTTGATTTTTGTGGAATATTTCAGAATGTTGGAATGAACTTGCAACGGGTTTTTTATTTGCTGCTGTGGTAATGGCGGCTTTTTTCACCAATACCTACAGCATGATCATCATCATCATATTTTAGATTTGTATTAAGATTTAAGAGAGGACAAACACAGTTTGTTAGAAAGTATATATAAATCATTTTTGCTTTTTCAGGACATGGAAGAATTCCAGGAGAAATATGGAGGTAAAATTCAACAGGATGTACGTAGTGACGCGAGGAAGGTATGGACATCTCCTTAAACCATATTTTTTTTAATTATATTAAACATTGTATGAATAGATATATAGTACATGTAGGATAGTTTATATGGAATTTAAAAAATAATAATCTAACTGCAAATGATGTGAAACAAAAAAAATAAAATAAGATCAACAGAATAAAGATTATTGAAAAACACACAATAACTTCATTAAAAAGTCACCACTAGGATTATCTAGCACACTGAGACAGGTATTAAATAATAACGTCACACTAACTATGTGTAAGAGTCCTAGAGCAGATACAAACTGAGACAGGT